>CM031611.1:4196803-4199303 GCA_018398815.1 Conus ventricosus
GAGCGAAAATGATTCAGAGAACTTTTCCATGTGCTGGACCCGTAACGAAGGGGTGTGTGAACATGTAAAGCGCAATGATGATAAACAATTATAATACAACACGGATCAAAAAGCAAATCGTTGTCATATGTCGTGCAGAGACAGATTCTCTAAATGTAAAGGCTTTGTACAGAAACAATGAAAATTGTTTGGCAGCTTCATCAGAAGTGGATGATAAGAGAGAGTGAGGGAGAGACAGACAGACAGACAGACAGAGGCAGAGACAGAGACAGACACACGGAGATTGAGACAGAGAGAGAGAGGGGGGGGGGGATGGTGAGTGAGAGAGAGAGAGAGAGAGAGAGAGAGAGAGAGAGAGGCAGACAGAAAGAGACGAGAGAGAGAGAGACAGAGAGACAGACAGGCAGACAGACAGACAGAGTAAATGCAGGAAGGGGAAGGAGAGGTAGGGTGTCGGGGAGGGATTGACATGAAGGAGACGAAGGCAGCCGACAGCTCGTTAAGACTAATTAATTAACAACCAGGTCCGCGTGGTAGTCACGAACCAAGAGAAAATACTACGCGGCCGTTTGCTCCCGCAACACTTGTCATCATTAAGATTCGATTACACACCACGAGAAGAAGGCCGTTTGAGCACCCCAACTGTCGGCAACGGACAAATAAACGACAGAAAAATGACACCTTTCGCGAAACATGTTTCCGACTCATGTTCACAAAGATGGAATTAGTCCTTGAAAACTCCCCAGTGTGTTGCTAGGGTGAGGGGGGGGGGGGGGTGGACAGAGATCCTAGAAACGAAACGAAAAGTTAAGCTTAAAAACAAGAGTAAACATCCGTTGTGAATCTCTGTTGAAAAGTATTGAAAAGTTGACAACTGTACGTTCTGCACCTAAGGCCAGCAAAACTGACAGTCTGTTCTTTTGGGTCTTTTTTTTCGATTCTCTTCCATAAACACGATATTTATTTTTACAGGCGTGAAATTGGGAAGAGAGAGAGAGAGAAAGCGTGAGTGAAAACCTTATGGGACTGCCTGTCCGCTCTGAATTGTCGTTAGAACCTGGACTTCAAATGATCTGCAACACTCTCTCTCTCTCTCTCTCTCTCTCTCTCTCTCTCTCTCTCTCTCTCTCTCTCTCTCTCTCTCTCTCTCTCTCTCTCTCTCAGGACGGATAGGAAGAATAGGCTCTGCCTAAAATCTCAATCCATGATCGAATAGAAGTTTTTATGCGTTCTCTCTCTCTCTCTCTCTCTCTCTCTCTCTCTCTCTCTCTCTCTCTCTCTCTCTCTCTCTCTCTCTCTTGTTTACTTTGTTGTTTATTCTGTCTGTTGTACGTATATCTTGCTTTTGTATGCCCCCCTCCTCTCTCTCTATCTCCCCAGAATCCCATATCTCTCTCTCTCTCTCTCTCTCTCTCTCTCTCTCTCTCTCTCTCTCTCTCTCTCTCTCTCTCTCTCTCTTGTCAGGGTTCCCCTGTGACTGACTAATAGATGCTCGCTGGGCCAAAACTTTTTACACTTATTATCACAGACGAAAGCAAACAGGCGCAGTTTGGAACAATTTGCATGCTTCCTTTGAAGTGACGAACTTGACAGAGAAGACTCGGGTGAGGCCTGTTCCTGCGTGCTGTCAGCGCCTTTGAAGTGACGAACTTGACAGAGAAGACTCGGGTGAGGCCTGTTCCTGCGTGCTGTCAGCGCAGCCAGGGACTTGCCTGAGGTGTGTGGATCCACTTGTCTTGTGTGCACCGCCCCAAAAACGCCACCATGTTCCAGCCCCCGCTCTCTGTTGTAGCATTACAGCCGCAGCACATTCCTCGCAGCTCCGTGTTGTGGACGTGGGTTTCATCAGCTATCTTACCCCCCACCCCTGCCCACCCACCCCAACCCCAGTTTTGGTTGTTCTATAGACATGTGTGTCCCACAGCTCTGTATTCTCTGCGTTTTATGTTCCATGGACGTGTCTTCTCGCAGCCCCTGTGTTTGTGCACAGGTGTGTGTTTCATGGAGATAGGTTTTGACGGCTCTGTTTCCCTGATCTCTTAGCTGTACATCTCCCACAGGTGTGTGTTTCATGGAGATAGGTTTTGACGGCTCTGTTTCCCTGATCTCTTAGCTGTATATCCCCCACAGGTCTGTTTCATGGACATGTGTTCTGACAGTTCTATATTTCCACAGGTCTGTTTCATGGACATGTGTTCTGACAGTTCTATGTTCCCACAGGTCTGTTTCATGGACATGTGTTCTGACAGTTCTATGTTCCCACAGGTCTGTTTCATGGACATGTGTTCTGACAGTTCTATGTTCCCACAGGTCTGTTTCATGGACATGTGTTCTGACAGTTCTATGTTCCCACAGGTCTGTTTCATGGACATGTGTTCTGACAGTTCTATGTTCTCACGGCTTCATGTTCCCATGGGTCTGTCTTTAAGCAACATATGTGTCCACAGCTCTGTGTTCCGAACGTATTCTGCTAGCTGTATATTCCCAAGTTCTGAATGAC
>CM031611.1:4204303-4216803 GCA_018398815.1 Conus ventricosus
GGTCAGAGACTGCATGACAGGGCTTTACTCTACACTTCCTTTTGTCCATTCTGGTCAGAGACTGCAAGACAGGGCTTTACTCTACACTTCCTTTTGTAATGCTGTCCTGACTTCAACCAGACCCGAGAGATACAGACACCTGCAGTGTTGGTCAGGAAATCTTTGCAACATTCTCAGAGACACATTAAGTGGATGAACCTCAACTGTGTGATTCTAATCTGTTATAATTTGAGCCCATAGCAAATTCATTTCTGCGTTAGGACCGTTCGAGGTCCCAAATTTCCTCAAATAAATGGCTCAGATGGGAATCGAACCTACGACCTTACAGCCCCATAGTCCAAGACGCTTCCCATTCAGCACTGGTTTGGGGCCATTGCGTATGTTTGGTTTAACATGGGAGCAAAATGTTCTTACCTATTTATCTTTCTTTTAAATCAGGTGTGTGTGACAATAATTCTGACAACAGCAAAAAAAAAAAAATATGACAGCAACAACAATCTGAGAGCATCAAAAGCATAATAGCAGCAAAAGAACAACATGTGCAACCATAGTTTTAACCGAGTTGAATCAACCATATACTTTTTCAGTTCATAAACACACACACACAGCATTGGCATTTAACAACGAAACACTGACCGTTTAAGGTTACTCGTGCTACTCTTATATTGAAAGAAAGTTCAAAGTAACCTAGTAATTCAGTTATGATATCACTTGTGTCAGTTCCTTTAGCGTTTCTCTCCCCTATGACTGACAGGTGATATTTTCCTGTTCAAACCACCAGATTCCAGAAAAAAATGTTTAAAAATGATTTGCAGCAGTAAAAGAAAGTGTGTGTGAATGGATGGGTGTGGAGGGAGGCTGTTATCATGCTAAGCTTGTTAGTTATTGCGCACCAACATTGTGATTTTTTAAAGATTTTTTTTCATCTGTAAATACGTTTGGGGCATTTTCGTTGTTGTTGTTGATGATGATGATGTTGCTGTTGCTGCTGCTGCTGTTGCTGTTAATGTGAACAAAAACGAGAGCAGGTGTGGAACAGGAGGGGAGGGGGATAGCGCAACATTCACTCCCTCCCTACGCTTAGTAGCATGATTCCCAACCGTTTGATAGAACTTTGGATTTTCATCAGATTACACACATTGGCAGCATTTGTTTTTCAAAGCATTCCAATGAGAATAATAGGAGAAGGAAGGGAAAGGGGGGGGGGGGGGGGCGGGGGCTGTCGGATAAAAACCTCGGGCGTTCTGGGGAGGAGGAGGTGGAGGTGGTGTTCGGAACTGCTGTACGTTGTAATACCCTCCCTCATTCCCACTCCCTTCCCCGTTATCCGCTCCTGTTCAATGCTGGATTTCAAAGTCTGGGATTGTGAGAGACGAGCTTCCCCTTTCTTGTAGCTTTTCGTTTGTGATCTTTAAGTCTGTTGACAAGCGGTTGGGTTGGTTTGGATGCGTGTGGGTTTGTCTGTGTGTGTTTGTTCTTTTTGTTGTGTGTTTTTGTTTGTTTGTTTGTTTGTTTGTTTGTTTTTCGGGGTTTTGTCTGCATTTGTGTTTTTGGATAGAAGAGAACTGATATGATTACATTGTTGAGTAAATATAAACAACTCAGCTTAAGATGTCACTGATCTGTCGTCTTGTAGAGAGCAGCGTGTGGTGTTTGGCATCAAACAGCAACTCTGCTAACAACAGTTACACAAGGGAGGAAAGAGCAGGGATGATGGGGGGGGGGGGGGGGTGAAGGGGGGGATTTCACCTTTTATATCGATTCTTCCTTCTCCTTGCTTGAATTTCTGCCAGAAAACTTCTTAAACGTGCGCAGTTTGTTGGACCTGGGTATTCTGTTATTTTGTTTGTGGAATAATGCTTTTGTTGCTGTTTTGTTGTTGTTGTGGTTGTTGTTATTGTTGTTGTTGTGGTTGTTGTTATTGTTGTTGTTGTGGTTGTTGTTATTGTTGTTGTTGTGGTTGTTGTTATTGTTGTTGTTGTGGTTGTTGTTATTGTTGTTGTTGTGGTTGTTGTTATTGTTATTGTTGTGGTTGTTGTTCTTGTTGTTGTTGCTGTTCTTGTTGTTCTTGTTGTTGTTGCTGTTGTTTTTCCTGCTCCTCTTCCTTTTCCCCTTTACCTCGTTCCTCTTGTTTGTGCGGCCGTTGCTTCATACTGTCTGATTTTGGTCTGTGCTGGGTTCAGATCTGAACTATCCAGGGTCATCTTTTGCTCGTTTTGTTTCTTTCTTTCTTTCTTTCTTTCTTTCTTTCTTTGTTTTTTCCTCTTTCAGTCTTCCACACTTTTTGCATTTCTTTTTTTTCCTTTTTTTCTTACATATCTATATATTGATGAAAACAGGTTTGGGCCCGTGATTCTTTGTACACTCTGTCTGTCTGTCTGTCTGTCTGTCTGTCTGTCTCTCTCTCTCTCCTCTCTCTCTCTCTCTCTCTCTCTCTCTCTCTCTCTCTCTCTCTCTCCTCTCTCATGAAAAAGCATCATAACGAAAAATAATGCTATCATTTCATTCATGTGTGTGTGTGTTGTTGTTGTTGTTGTGTTCAATTTAACGTCTTTTCACATAAAGTGATATTAGACGACACACACGAATATATATATATATATATATATATATATATATATATATATATATATATATATATATATATATATATATGTATGTATCCGTGTGTGTGTGTGTGTGTGTGTGTGTGTGTGTGTGTGTGTGTGTGTGTGTGTGTGTGTGTGTGTGTGGGTGGGTGCGTGCGTGCGTGCGTGCGTGTGTGTGTGTGTGTGTGTGTGTGTGTGTGTGTGTGTGTGTGTGTGTGTGTGTGTGTGTGTGTGTGTGTGTGTGTGTCCGGACTTTGTATTTTGTCTATGTATAGGGCACTTTATTTTCTGAGCACCCACAGCTGGGCCTACACGACGCGATTCGGCCTCTTAGGTCTTCGACAAGATGCACAACACTGAGGACAATGAAGATGAACGAGCAATCACCTATCGTCATCCACTTTGGCGCAAGACGGGCGTTGAACGATAGATTCAGAGTGCTGTGTATCTTGCCTGAAAAAGACCTAAGAGGTCGAAACGCGCCGTGTTTTGTCTTGTGATTCGTTTGTCTATGGTTTCATTTCGTTGTTGTTGTTGGGGGGTGGGGTCAATTTTTTCTCTTCTTTTTTTTTTTTTTTTTTTTTTTTTTTTGGGAGGGGGGGGGGGTCTTTTGCGGTGCTTTATCAATACCTTTTCAAATGTGTTTAGATTTCTGCCTGCAGTCGCCTCCCTTTGCAAGTAGAAGTTGCTGTTGAACGTTCTAAGGGCTTTCGGGTTTGGTGAGAGTATATGTCACTGGATAGAAAACATTCTATAAGGATATTAAATCAGCTGTTATTGTAAATGGTCAGGCTGCTAAATGGTTTAAAATAGAAAGAGGATGCAGACAGGGAGACCCTATATCTCCTTACTTATTCATTATATGCGCAGAAATTTTAGCCATAATGATAAAGGAAGACAAGAAGATAAAAGGTATAAAAATAAATGATGTAGAACACAAAATATCCCAGTTTGCTGATGACACTCAATTAGTAAACAATGGTGACAAAAGTTCTTTTGAACAGTCTTTTGATCTCCTTACCACTTTTGGAAGAGTTTCAGGACTCCTCATGAACAGCGAAAAAACGCAAGCAATATGGTTAGGATGTCATAAAAACTCCAAGAAAAAATATTGTCCTCATCTAAAAATCATATGGAACCCTTCCCAATTCAAAATACTCGGTGTTTGGTTTACTCAAGACTTGAAAGAATGTGAAAACATGAATTATGACGATAAATTTTCGGAAGTTAAAATATTATTCAAAATTTGGTCTCAAAGAAGTATAACACCAGTTGGAAGAGTTGCTGTTCTCAAGTCACTCATTCTGTCTAAGCTCATACACCTTTGGATTTTGTTACCCAACCCACCTGACCACTTAATTCAAAAACTTCAAAAGATGTGTTTTAACTTTGTGTGGAATGGTAAACAAGATAGAATAAGCAGGAAAACAACAATTAAAACTATAAAACAAGGTGGCTTAAATATACCTGACATCAAAAAATACATTAATGCTTTGAAACTTTTATGGATAAAAAAACTTAAAATCACAAATCACAAATGGAAGAGCATTGTTATGAAATATATCCATTCATCGAAAAAATTGAAAATTATGGACCAGCATTTGGTACAGGATACATGAGCTCTAATTTGTTTTGGAGACACACCTTTATAGCCTATAGGGAATTTTGTCTTTGCGTGACACCACAAACATTAAATGAACTTCTAGCTGAACCTATTTTTTATAACGACAAGGTAAAAACAGGAAATGAGATAATTAAACAAAAGAAATTAATTGAGAAAGGAAAGTATGCAATAAAACATTTTTTGAAGGAAAATGGACAATTCATGAACTTTGAAGAATTCATGACCAATGATGATTATACCATAAATTTTGTCTCATACTGTGGATGGATTTCCTCAATGAAAGAATTCATAAAGAAAACTGGAATAAAACCTGAAAAATATTAATACAAACACAATTCAGAACATGCCAAGGGCTTTTAATATTATTATGAAAGAAGCAAAAGGAGCTAAACGATACTATGAAATTTTCACTCAAGATGAGCGTAACCCAAACTGTTGCTCTCAATGGTTTCAAAAACTTAATTCTGAAGTTTCTTGGAATAAAGTATTTACACACGTCCACAAAATAAAAGATGTAAAATTGAAATGGCTTCAAATTAGAATTATTCACAGAATTATTGGCACAAATATTGTTTTAAATGCCATGGGCCTGACAAACACGACGAACTGCACATTCTGCAATGAAGAGAGAGATTCAGTCCAACACTTTTTATGGATGTGCAATTACGTGCAAATTTTTTGGAAAGAGGTTGAACATTTATTTAACGAAAAATGCCGAAATTCGTTTACCATTAAAATAACACGCGATATTGTTATCTTTGGAGTCGATAAACATATGCAAACAGAGATAATTTTTGACTTTATTATTATGGTTGCTAAATCTTATATTTATAAGTGTAAGATCGAAAGACGTAGGCCAAATGCTTCAGTTTTTCAGAGCCAGCTGAACAGCAGATTCAAAATCGAACTCTATAATGCTAAAGTCAACAATGATCAAAACAGGTTTGATGCTGAATGGTACAATTACATGCCGATGATTTTTTACACAAATACTTAAAAAAATCGATAACAACAACAAAATCTCAATCTAATACGCATCTCCGTAATCCCAGTATCAATTTCTCAAGTTGTTTTTTTTTTTTCTTTTCTCCTTTTTTTTCAAATTCTCATGATGTTTGAATTGACATGTTTTTGAATGTGCATTTGAAGCAACATACTTTTTTATGCATTGATATATTATCCGTATGCTCTTGCTGTAGTGTGGAAAATGTATATGTCAAATGTGTATGATATATATCAGGAGAATTTAAAGGAAAAAAAAAGAAAAAAAAAACCGTCAAAAAAAAAAAAAAAAAAAAAGAAGTTGCTGGTTCGAATTTCAGCAACGCCAAGGGGAAACAAATCTGAGAGGAGAATCCTCCAGACCTCCTGAGACTGTAAGGCCTTCAGGGCTGAAACATCTGTCTGAGATGGGTTTGGTCTCTAAAGACGTTCTGCAGTCAAGTTCCCCCCTACAGTTTCCTCCAACTCCACAACGGTCCAACGGACCTTGACTCCTTGTCTGTGATCCGCACAGCTCCGCGGCACCAAGATTCCCTTGCTTCGTTCTTTGGCCGTGTTTCACAGCTCGTTTCTTTGGTTTTTGTTGTTTTGTTTTTTCATGATCTTCTTTACATCGACGGACCGACAATCCAGCGAAGGCAGATGAAAAATGGCTACTTTGAGGGAGGTAACTGCTGCCAGCCTTTAACTGGATCAGTTCAAATTGACCCGAGACAGCAAATGTTTCTTTTTTCCATGATACCGGGTGTTGAAGCTGTACTCCAGCCAAAATTTAGAAATTACAAGCCCCCCCCCCCCCATCCCTCAATTCAATTTGAAAGAATCCGGTTCCCAATGTGTCGTGTCTTATTTTTAAATATATATATTCTACTGATCACGAAGTATGGCTAAAGTTGACGTTAAACCGAATTTTCACGGGAAAAAATGTCGACACGATAAACAAGAAATCATGTTATGCAGTCAGAGTGGGCAGCAACCTGAGGTTTCCTGTTTCTCGAGAAATCTGGAGAAAAAAAAAAGAAAAAAAAACCTGAAACTGAAACTCGAAAACTACGTTATTCAATACAAAAGAAAAATGACAGGTGAATCCGTGATACACCCACATTTCCCCAGGACGACAGTGCCATGATTTGACAGAATGGAGAGGTGTACATTTTGTCCCCGGAGTTTCCATACCAAACTCTATGGCAGGATTCGGGGGGGGGGGGGGGGGGCGGAAAGGGGGGGGTTAGATTTGGGGTTGGGTTGTGTGTCTCTGGGTAGTGTCAGTGTGTGTGTGTGTGTGTGTGTGTGTGTGTGTGTGTGTGTGTGTGTGTGTGAGTGTGTGTGTGTGTGTGTGTGTGTGTGTGTGTGTGTGCGTGTGCGTGTGCGTGTGTGTGTGTGTGTCTAATGTTATATTGTTGTTTTGTTGTAGTTGTTCTTGTTTGTTGTTTTTTGTTGTTGTTGTTTTTGTTGTTGTTGTCGTTTGCTTTCTGTTCTTCCACCTCCTCTTAGTGCCCCCCCCCCCCCCCCCCCCCCCCCCCCACCCCCACCACACCACACACACCTCATTCCAGCTGCTGTTTACTTCGCCACATTCTGCGTTGTCCAGTCTCAGACCTTTTTCTTCTTCAGCATTCCAGTATCTGGTAGCGTGTGAACTCGTTTTACCCTGTTGGGATTCTCACACTATACTCGAGAGTACAGTCAGTTCACTCCGACTTCGTTGAGTGCAGAAATTTGTGGGAAGAGGTTGTGGGAAAAGATAGATAAAAGATATGGTAGACAGAAAGGACAGTAGACGACAGTACAGCAAAGGAGGAGACAGAGTTATTGAGAGCGAAAGGAAAAGGAGACGTTACTAGCACAGAATGTCCAGAAGGTGGGGGAACTATTGGTACAAAAGACCCCCCGGCATCCCCACGGGGGGGGAAGTCGCAGACCGCATCCTGCAGTCCACAAGGAACACTCGCCATCACGTCAACATGGCAACAGACAAACCACCAGACAAACCAGTGCAGGACTGTTGAGTCACTTCAGTGGTGGTCGGTGGTGTTTGTTGTGGTCCAACACAAGTCGGGCACCATCTTCTAAGTCCCCTACTGACGACAGTCATTGCTTAGTTGTGACGTCAACATACTGGGAGCCATCACCCAGAGAGCGCCGTGGCGTCCCTCCAACAACTGTCCCCATGAACTTGCTGATGTCGACACCTTCAGCAAGACCTCACCGAGGGCGCGGACCTGCAGCGGAGATCAAAACTGAGGTCACCATGGGAACAGGGCACACAAGGCCGCAGAATTAAGACTTTTTCGTGATCATCAATGAGGATGAGCGTGACGAAGATGAAGATGATGCCATGAAGTTCAATTCTGATCGGAGACAGCATCGCAGGCCTGTCCTCTACGCTTCCTTTCACTACATATCACAACGTCACAGGCCTGTCCTCTACGCTTCCTTTCACTACATATCACAACGTCACAGACCTGTCCTCTACGCCTCCTTTCACTACATATCACAACGTCACAGACCTGTCCTCTACGTCTCCTTTCACTACATATCACAACGTCACAGGCCTGTCCTCTACGCCTCCTTTCACTACATATCACAACGTCACAGGCCTGTCCTCTACGCTTCCTTTCACTACATATCACAACGTCACAGACCTGTCCTCTACGCTTCCTTTCACTACATATCACAACGTCACAGACCTGTCCTCTACGCTTCCTTTCACTACATATCACAACGTCACAGACCTGTCCTCTACGCCTCCTTTCACTACATATCACAACGTCACAGACCTGTCCTCTACGCTTCCTTTCACTACATATCACAACGTCACAGGCCTGTCCTCTACGCTTCCTTTCACTACATATCACAACGTCACAGGCCTGTCCTCTACGCCTCCTTTCACTACATATCACAACGTCACAGGCCTGTCCTCTACGTCTCCTTTCACTACATATCACAACGTCACAGACCTGTCCTCTACGTCTCCTTTCACTACATATCACAACGTCACAGACCTGTCCTCTACGTCTCCTTTCACTACATATCACAACGTCACAGACCTGTCCTCTACGTCTCCTTTCACTACAAATCACAACGTCACAGACCTGTCCTCTACGCTTCCTTTCACTACATATCACAACGTCACAGACCTGTCCTCTACGTCTCCTTTCACTACATATCACAACGTCACAGACCTGTCCTCTACGTCTCCTTTCACTACATATCACAACGTCACAGACCTGTCCTCTACGTCTCCTTTCACTACATATCACAACGTCACAGACCTGTCCTCTACGTCTCCTTTCACTACATATCACAACGTCACAGACCTGTCCTCTACGCTTCCTTTCACTAAATGTCACAACGTCACAGGCCTGTCCTCTACTCCTCCTTTCACTACATATCACAACGTCACAGGCCTGTCCTCTACGTCTCCTTTCACTACATATCACAACGTCACAGACCTGTCCTCTACGTCTCCTTTCACTACATATCACAACGTCACAGACCTGTCCTCTACGTCTCCTTTCACTACATATCACAACGTCACAGACCTTCCTCTACGTCTCCTTTCACTACATATCACAACGTCACAGACCTGTCCTCTACGTCTCCTTTCACTACATATCACAACGTCACAGACCTGTCCTCTACGTCTCCTTTCACTACATATCACAACGTCACAGACCTGTCCTCTACGCCTCCTTTCATTAGATATCACAACGTCACAGGCCTGTCCTCTATGCTTCCTTTCACTACATATCACAACGTCACAGACCTGTCCTCTACGCTTCCTTTCATTAGATATCACAACATCACAGGCCTGTCCTCTACGCTTCCTTTCACTACATATCACAACGTCACAGACCTGTCCTCTACGCTTCCTTTCATTAGATATCACAACATCACAGGCCTGTCCTCTACGCTTCCTTTCACTACATATCACAACGTCACAGACCTGTCCTCTACGCTTCCTTTCATTAGATATCACAACGTCACAGGCCTGTCCTCTACGCTTCCTTTCATTAGATATCACAACGTCACAGACCTGTCCTCTACGCTTCCTTTCATTAAATATCACAACGTCACAGGCCTGTCCTCTACGCTTCCTTTCATTAGATATCCCAACATCACAGGCCTGTCCTCTACGCCTCCTTTCATTAGATATCACAACGTCACAGGCCTGTCCTCTACGCCTCCTTTCATTAGATATCACAACGTCACAGACCTGTCCTCTACGCCTCCTTTCATTAGATATCACAACGTCACAGGCCTGTCCTCTACGCCTCCTTTCATTAGATATCACAACGTCACAGGCCTGTCCTCTATGCCTCCTTTCATTAGATATCACAACGTCACAGGCCTGTCCTCTACGCCTCCTTTCATTAGATATCACAACGTCACAGGCCTGTCCTCTACGCCTCCTTTTATTAGATATCACAACGTCACAGGCCTGTCCTCTACGCCTCCTTTCATTAGATATCCCAACATCACAGGCCTGTCCTCTACGCTTCCTTTCATTAGATATCCCAGCATCAACCAGGCCTGTCCTCTACGCTTCCTTTCATTAGATATCCCAGCGTCAACCAGGCCTGGCAGACACAGACACCCGAGGTGTCAGGAACAATCTGAGCAACGCTGTAAGAGACGCATCCACTACAACGCTGTAAGAGACGCATCCACTACAACGCTGTAAGAGACGCATCCACTACAACGCTGTAAGAGACGCATCCACTACAACGCTGTAAGAGACGCATCCACTACAACGCTGTAAGAGACGCATCCACTACAACGCTGTAAGAGACGCATCCACTACAACGCTGTAAGAGACACATCCACTACAACGCTGTAAGAGACGCATCCACTACAATGCTGTAAGAGACGCATCCACTAAGAACGGAAACTGGACTGTCCGGTTTTAGTCTTCCGATCTGAACCCATGGCGTCTTAGTTTTAGAGCAAGCCGAGGCCAAAATATCTCACAAACAAACTCTCTGGTGAGATCCAACCGCTTGACCATCGACCTCGCAAGCCTTCCAAGCTGACCATCTCAGCACGGTGACCAGTGAGTGGGAGACAAATTCTTCTTAAATGGTAGTGGTTAGACTTCAGGCAGAAACTGAATTTAGAGCAAAAACCGAATTACTACGCCCCAAAACGAACGAACAAACACATTATAAAAAAACACACGCACACACACACACGACGCGTTTCGACCTATTGGGTCTTCTCCAGGCACAACAAATAACTCACAAAACAAGGAAAGCAAGGGGCGAACAGACAGTCGCTTGTCTCCTCCATCTAGGTGCCAACTTTTGCATCCACATAGAAGAGATCAGAGACTGCCTCTTCCTCGTTTTCATGGTCTGAAATGTTGTTTGGCTAGCCCAAAGAAGGCCAAATAGGTCAAAACGAGTTGTATTTTGTCATTTGTTCCTTCGCTTGGCGGCACAGTAACTTCGCGTATTGAGTTTGCAGCTGTTCAATTTGAATGAGATTGGTTAAGATCTTGCGATTTTTTAAAAAAATAAATGATTCACAACTGTGGAATTTAAATGGGATGGTTTAGATTTTGCAGTGTTTCATTTTATAAGCGTTCTTTGCATCAGTATGTCATATAAAAGAAATGTGGAAGTTATAAACTCACAACAGTAATTGATGTGAAATCCATTCTAATGCCTTGTCGTTCTCTCTGGTGTGTGTGTGTGTGTGTGTGTGTGTGTGTGTGTGGTGTGTGTGTGTGTGTGTGTGTGTCTGTGTCTGTGTGTGTGTGTGTGTGTGTGTGTGTGTGTGTGTGTGTGTGTGCGCGCGCGTGCGTACGACAAGCTCTATTTAGCCAAATCGTTGTGGCTTAACCCGTTGAGCCCCTTTAGTCAGTCAGCTGACGCGGAAATAAAAGTGCTTTCCATGTGCCTATGGGCCGTCCCCTGACGTCATGCATTTTTCTTGAGTTTTCATTCGTTACTATTTCTATCAACGGACTCAAATAGAGTTTGCGTAGAAAGCCTTATATGTCTGTAGTCTTAAAATAATATGTAAATGACCACACGTGAGGGGAAAGCCCATTTATTCTCATCACTGTCTGGATGACCAGCCAGCACTTCGTGTCTCGCTTGCAAAGATGGCGGCGCAACCTTCGACAAGCCCAGCGACCAAATCAACGAATTTACACAGCTGAGCAGGCTCTGCTGATGATTTTTGACAAACACAATAATCTTTTATTCAACGACTAACTCGAGCATGAAGGTGAGATGATGATAGTGGTGGAATTGCCGACCATATTCGTCAGTTATTGAGTAGGGCTCTGTGACCTCAGTGTGTGTTCAGCTGACAGCGTCAGTCGAACGAGCCAGCCAAGTGTGTACTCTGCACCGCGTGCTGGTGTCCAGTGATGTGAAAATCAGTGCGAGAGGGGATCGTGGCCTGCTCGCGGCGTGACACAGTGCAGACGGAAAGGTAGGGGAAGATGAGGGGTGAAAGAGAGGGTTGAAGTTGAGCAAGGGGGTGTGGTGGGGAGAGGGGCGGGGGCGTGGTCGTGGACTGGTCAGTCTGCATCGAGTGTGAGCGTCTTGATAGACTTCCAAACT
Organism: Conus ventricosus; assembly: GCA_018398815.1. Classification (NCBI taxonomy): domain Eukaryota; kingdom Metazoa; phylum Mollusca; class Gastropoda; order Neogastropoda; family Conidae; genus Conus; species Conus ventricosus. The sequence continues at coordinate 4,216,096 of CM031611.1, forward strand.
GTTTTACTTTCATTTACAGGTGTAGTGTGACAATACAAACTTTATTTTCAACTTTTTTGCTGTGTTTCTTGTTTGGATGTGGTAAATACATATGTTTTTGATCGTGCAAAAAAATCTATCCAAATCTAAAAGCCTAAATACTTTTTATTATCAAAATTAAAACAAAAGAAGCCCAGATTCAAAATCTTCATTAAATTTCCTTCAAAAATGATATAGATTTCATTTTTCTATCTTTTGTAGTTTCTGAGCTAGAATTTTTTGTTAATTATGACCCCCAAATCATGAGATGTCCCTGGCACCTGGGAACACCTTTGTTTATACTATTGTGAGGCACTTTCTAACGACCGCTTTTTCACGAAAGCGCACTGATCCTGAAGGAAGGCAATGAGGCGTGAACACATAAATCTTATTTAAAAGGAATTCAGGAATTATAAGGAAACGTCCAGTTTACTGAGCGTTTCAAACTGTCAAGGTGTGCGCGTGCGAACACACCAAACACACACACACACACACACACACACACACACACACACACACACACACACACACACACACATACATACATACATACACACACGCGCACGCACGCATGCATGCACGCACACACCCACGCACGCACGCATGCACGCAAACTCACACACACACACACACGCACGCACACGCACACACACACACACACACACACACACACACACACACACACACACA
>CM031611.1:4226803-4229303 GCA_018398815.1 Conus ventricosus
CCAAAAGAGGTTTTTCTCCGGAAAACGTGTCTGGCACATTTCATGTAATATGAGAAAGAGTGTCGGTTTTATACACTATTGAAATCAAACCGGGCACAATTAATCACGTGACGTTGCAGAATGTGTGTGTGTGTGTGTGTGGGTGTGTGTGTGTGTGTGTGTGTGTGTGTGTGTGTGTGTGTGTGTGTGTGTGTGTGTGTGTGTGAGTGTCTGTCTGTCTGTCTGCCTGTATGTCTGTCAGTCTGCGCATGCGCGCGTGTGTGTTTCTGTCTATCAGTGTCTGTGTCTGTATGTGTGCCTCTATTTTGTGTGTCTGCCTCTATGTGAACGTGTCTATTTGCCCGCGCATGTGTGTGTGTGTATGCGTCTGTGTGTGTGCGAGTGTTCGTAAGTGCGTGCGCGCTCGCGCGCAATCCTCTGTGTATGTGCTCGTTTATGTGCTTGCGTGTGTATGTGTATTTATGTTTGAGTGTGTGCGTGTGTGTGTGTGTGTGTGTGTGTGTGTGTGTGTGTGTGTGTGTGTGTGTGTGTGTGTGTGTGTCTGTGTGTCTGTCTGTCTGTCTGTCTGTCTGTGCGTGTGTGTGTGTGTGTGTGTGTGTGGGAGGGGGAGGGGGGGTTAAAGTTTGCGTATGGAGAGGTGTAACGTTTCAGCTTCAAATGTTTTATTTTCAATACACTTTTTGTTACTGTTAAATCAATGTCTGGACCTTACAATGTTGCTCTCAGTTGTTTTCATTTTATTAATTGACTTTACAACTTTAAAGAAATTTGATAGCAACCAAACTGGTGTCAGTCGATCTGTATGTGTGTGTGGGGGGGAGGATTTGTGATTTTGTGTGGGCATATGTGTGCACACGCGCGTGCATACTTGCATATGCTGGAAAGACAGAGAAGAAGGAGCGGGAGAGAGACACAGATAGAGAGAAGGAAGGAAGGAAGAAAGGAAGGAAGGAAGGAAGGAAGGAATGATAGTTTTATTCATGAAGGCCTCAACCCCACATGACGCGGTATGTAAACGATGCATAATGCTTTATCACACCATACAAAAGGTTTATGGTCACAATGACCACGGCAATCATACCATGCAACATCATGAAGTAGCTGTTTCTCTGTCCGTAAAAGATTCATACAGAAACAACAAAAAGAATGCTTGTATTGCCCGGTTTATTGCGTGCCATTAATAACTTTAATTTAAATAAAGGAGAGTTCCTGTTTTATTAAAGCCCCAGAACCTTTTCTGTCATTCCTTTTAGTCTTCGCTAACAGAAAACGAAATGTGTCTCATCTTCTTTTAACATCATGCTTGAGGAACACATCGGATCGTAATCATTTCAACATTTGTGTCTAAAAAGACAGACATTCAAAACAGATATATCCAATCTAAACTCAGTCATTACACATTTCAGTTTTCGGTCCATATTTGCATTCAAATGTTGGTTGAAACCATGTGTATTACAAATACTTCTATACAAATAAAATCTTTCGATAGCTTGAATGTGACTTTTAAAGTTTCGCCATCTACGATCAGTTAGACATTGACCAACAGCGCCATAAAGCTACTTACTTTCCCCACACTTTGATTAAACCACGTATCATCAAGACCATCGTCTTATTAACCTACGCGTACATTTGACACTTAACCCTCTTTTCCTCTTGCACCCAAATCATTAAACACTTTGTAGCTGATGTAAGGTAATCATTCATATGTAATAGCTTAAAGCAATATCGAATGCATTTAATCTCCGAATTCCCGAAAGTGGGAAATCTGTTTCGGCATAAACTAAATCATCGGGGGGGGGGGGGGGGGGGGGGGCGTAAATCTTAAATTAAATTCTCTTTAAATAAATCTGCAACTAAATTCTCCTGAATTAGTGCAGCCCTCACACGTCTGATCAGTATTGTAGAACCGGCTGACCATGCCTATCAAAAGTTCTATAAATAGCTCAACGTTATTGTTATTTTGAGCATACTGTCTGCTGTCAGTATCGGTAGGAGAAATATCTCTGTGTTGGTAGGATTGATAGCCTCTATGTTTCTTAAACAATGGCAAGAGTGTCAAATCTGCCGGACGCACGCCCCTGTCAAAATGAATAATGATTATTTTCGGGATGAAAATTCCACAACTTTGTCATTTGGGAACTGTAGTAATAATTAGCAATGCCAACTGGGCCTGCTGGCATCAGACAGCAAAGCTTTTTTCTCCAGATAGAGCAGTTCTAACCATAACTGTCGCTATCAGCCAAACCTTCACGATTAGTATTAGTGTAAACATTCGTCTCTAATTAGGACTTTAAACCCCGTCAGTGCTGTGATGTCATTTCTTGGCTGTTTTCTCTTTCAGAAAACTTCGTGGACAGAGTCTCCGGTTTCTCTCTGGTTCTCTACTAATGTAACAAGGTCGTTTAGTGACGTGTGTTTAGTGACGTGTGTTTAGTGACGTATGTTTAGTGACGCATGGTTAAACTCTTTCCTCTTTGTTTTCAGGAAGGTTTGATACTCC
>CM031611.1:4234303-4236803 GCA_018398815.1 Conus ventricosus
TTTAGCATCATTATTTACATGTCAGGCTGAGTTAGAGTTAAACATAGTTATTCCGAACAAATGACCGTATGTGCACGTGCACATACAAATTTCATTAGCAGTAGAATTTTTGTTACCCACCGAAAGTCTGAAAAGTTTTACGTTTCTCTCACATAAAAATTTTTCCTCTGTAACAATTTTGATAGTTTTTATATCGCCCTCGTGTAGGCTGCATAATTTTCCAGCACAAAAATAGGTCTTTTCATTTTGTCAACGGTTTAAGAATAATAGTATAACTGGTAATCAAGAGCACTTTTAGGAGATCAGATGGTTTGACACAAAAATTCAATAAATACATAACATAAAACCACATCTGTCACCGTTCACTCAGTTTTGGTTAGTAATGGCAGCATACAAACCATCAATCACAGCGTTTTCTTCTCTCTATTCCTGAATAGTCTGTTCGGGAAAGGACAACAACAACAAAAAACAACAACAACAAAACAACAAAAAACAACAACAAAAAACAACAGAAAGAAACAGGAAAAGAACGCCTGTCTTTTTCCCCTGCGAATAGAGTTACCTTCTCTCGGTTTATGAGGGCAAACAAAATCTAGAGGTCAAATGCTTTATTTCAAAACGCTCGCCGGATGATGATCGGGGACTGTCTGCTTTTCAGACGCACGGTTCCACACACACATGTGTTTTGGCTTCTTTTTTTTTTAAATCTCTGATTGAACTATAAGGCTGACCGATGGGGGGAGCATTGTTTTGGACATGGCCACCGCGGCATCCGTCCCATGGGAAAAAAAGGGGGGATCAACTCTCGCTAAAAAACGATTTCCAACACAAGTTACCTCCCTTGGGAGATTTCTGAACATCGTCTATTGAACGAACAATTGGCTCGCGTACGTAGGGCAAGAACTACTTAAGGGTTAGTTACCCAACTAAACGCAAGTTGCCTTCCATTTTAGTGAGGTTTTCAGGCAAGAGACTGCTGGTTGTAAAGTTTCGACGAACTGAAAACTGATTCTTAATTGAAGTTTGTATTATCTTTTCTGAAAGGGGGGCTGGAAGCGGAGGATGGGGGGGGGGGGGGCACATCCACGAAAATCCTGTTTGACAGTGGTGAACTGAGATATATTGTGAGACGGTGTGCGTTGGCTGTGAATCTGATTTCAGCAATCTGTCTGAAATTCAACTTATTGATTTCCAAAGCTTTGTGAGTGTTATTTAATATTTCGGCCGTGCTGAATGAAAATGTTGTTTTGATCGAGAATGAAGATGTAGATAAACCAGTCACAAACTGTTTCCTCACAAGAGAGTTCGTCAAGGTTACTTCCCTTTGCACGAACTGACACAGTTCCCAGAACATGAGTGTGTGTGTGTGTGTGTGTGTGTGTGTGTGTGTGTGTGTGTGTGTGTGTGTGTGTGTGTGTGTGTGTTGTGTGTTCTGCTTATTTCCACGAACCTAGGATAGGCACGTTTCTCGAATCTTACTAATCTTGGATCGCCGACTAAAAGATCAGACAGTTAGGCACAAAACAAGGAGCGCCCAAATAACTAACTAGACAGACTAGATGACCTCTGGCATTGTCCAGTAGCTTGCTGAAGTACGTCCTCTCTAGACGGCCTGAGTCTACACTGCAGTTCTTGCATTCAAGTCTCTCTGTCTGTGGCAGCTGCCTCCAGGATACTGATGCTAGTGGTGAGAGCCTTTGGATCACGTATTCAGGTGTCCCTGAAGCGAAGCTGAGGTCTTCGGCCTCTTCTCGTCAGACAGTTCACCACACAGGACGTCCTTCGGGACACAGCTGTCGGCCACCCGTTTGATGAGTCCCAGCCAAAGCAGCAGCTGTGCTTGAGGATGGTGAACAGCGGTGTTTGAAGCAGCCTTCTTCAGCACTGTGCTGTGAACAGCGGTGTTGAAGCAACCTTCTTCAGCACTGTGCTGTGAACAGCGGTGTTGAAGCAGCCTTCTTCAGCACTGTGCTGTGTGGAACGCTATCCTGCTTGGATATGCTGAAGATACACAAAAGACATCGCATATAGAAAGCGTTTAGTATCTTCTGATAAACATGCAAGGTTCATGCTTCGCATAGACCTATACCTCAACAGTCTGACACTGTGATCTATGGTTCTTTTGTCTAGCAGCGGTGTGAAATCCAAACAAGAAATTAAAACACACATACAACTGCGCGCCCTTTGCATGAGGTAACCCCCCCCCCCCCCCCACCTCCCCAACCGCCTACGCCCGCTCCCAATGCAAGTGAAACAAATAAAGTGGTTCAAATTTGGAGCTGTTCTACTGCTTCATGGTAACAGATCTGGACGTCTTTTGGCGTTACTCATTAAACATCTGATCTCGTATTGGGCAAGATAGTCAAATCACTGGCGTTTTGAGTGAAAAGCTGCTTCGTTCCAGATTGTGTAAAGGTCAGAAAGATATGTTCCGTGGTGTGTTGCGCTGAATACCAATATTGATACAGGCAGCATTCAGAAACACTCGAGATACGTGGTT
>CM031611.1:4249303-4251803 GCA_018398815.1 Conus ventricosus
TCGAGTGAAATGGTAATATTGGTGTTCACAGTTTTATTGTGATGGAAATTGACATTGTAGCGGTGACATGTTAAGCATCCTCTAGTCATATTAGATCATCGAACACACGTGAATGTGCTTGGTCGATATGTCAGCTATAAAGGATCAAAATGCTCTTCTTCATATTTTGCAGAGTTGTTTGATATAATGTATTTCATTCTGGACGTAACTGCTTTACCCTTGAATGTTTTTGTGACGATTTTTTTTATTCTTGTTCTGTTAGTGCTTATTCTTGTTTCGTGCGCAACATTTGATTTTTTTCTTTGCGTGTTACAGATGACATGAATTCGAATTTTTTTTTTTTTTAATGATCAAGTCACTAATAAAATTTTGTAAAAAGACTTCGCAATCCCCCATCTCCACATTTTTTTTTTTGCTTCCGAATATAAACTGCCCCTTTTTTTAATGCATAATGCTTATAATTTATGGCCGCTGACAGTAGATTTATGTGTCTTTACGTGAGAAAATCTAGACCGTGCAGATGTCATTTAAAAAAGATGAACAAGATATTTCAAATTGTGTTTGTGCCAAATATGAATATGTCTTTGGTCTCACTATAAACTTTTGTAGTTTCCTACAAACGCACATGAAAACCAATTGCGATTGCATGCAGTTTGAGATATCATGGGAATCTTTCTGGCAGTTTGAGATATCATGGGAATCTTTCTGGCAGTTTGAGATATCATGGGAATCTTTCTGGCAGTTTGAGATATCATGGGAATCTTTCTGGCAGTTTGAGATATCATGGGAATCTTTCTGGCAGTTTGAGATATCATGGGAATCTTTCTGGCAGTTTGAGATATCATGGGAATCTTTCTGGCAGTTTGAGACATCATGGGAATCTTTCTGGCAGTTTGAGACATCGTGGGAATCTTTCTGGCAGTTTGAGACATCGTGGGAATCTTTCTGGCAGTTTGAGACATCGTGGGAATCTTTCTGGCAGTTTGAGACATCGTGGGAATCTTTCTGGCAGTTTGAGACATCGTGGGAATCTTTCTGGCAGTTTGAGACATCGTGGGAATCTTTCTGGCAGTTTGAGACATCGTGGGAATCTTTCTGGCAGTTTGAGACATCGTGGGAATCTTTCTGGTTCTACCAAGATCAGAAGCTGCGCTGAAAGTTTGTGTACACTTTGCCCTTTTTGAGAAACATTTCACTAATTTTTTTTCGATGCGAAAATCGATTTATTTGATATAAAGTAAGACAGTAGGACACAAGCTGTTTATTATTTCCCCTCCTATAACGTCTGAACTATATGACATTGAAGGGGAAACTAAGATATCAAACATCTGGACAATAACTTGTACAACACGGTTCTGTTTATTGCGAAGGTGTGTGTGCGTGCGTGCGTGCGTGCGTGCGTGCGTGCGTGCGTGCGTGCGTGCGTGCGTGCGTGCGTGTGTGTGTGTGTGTGTGTGTGTGTGTGTGTGTGTGTGTGTGTGTGTGTGTGTGTGTGTGTGTGTGGTAAGTGTGTGTGTGTGTGTGTGTGCGTGCGTGCGTGCGTGCGTGCGTGCGTGCGTGCGTGCGTGCGTGCGTGCGTGCGTGCGCGCGCGTGTATGTCTTCTTCTTCTTCTTCCTAAAATACTGGTTCACTCAAAAACGAGTAGGTCACCAGCGCGCATGTTAAAAAGTAAAATAAAATAACATAAAACAGTGCGACTCAGACTGTTGGCCCCTGTAGCAAATTTGGCAACAAGGGGTCGCACTCGATATTCAAGAAGTTAAAAGCAATGGCCAAATTCAGGCCCAGGTAATAGTAAAATATCTGGGGGAAGTAAAAATAGAAAATCTTCAATATGCAGATCTCAAAACTGTCGAATAAATTTGTTTTTTAAATGAGATTGCATTTGTGGCAATCTTGATGGCACCCGGCAGTGAGTTCCACAGCCGTACAGAACTGGGATAAAAAGAATGTAAGTGGCTGTCAATATTTGATGCAGGTATGGTATAACATTGACCGCCACTCCTGGTGCTACTTTTATTCAATACTAGTTGTTCCATTGGAATATCAATTACTTTAGCTCTGCCTTTGAAGAAGATGTTAAGTTTGATAAAAGCTCTTCTCTCTTCTAAGGGTTTCCATTCTAATCTCCTCATGTTCTTCCTAGTATTCCCCTTTTCTCTGATGTGGTTCCCTGTTACGAACCGTGCTGCTCTCTTCTGAATCTTTTCGAGGTTATCAATGTCCTTTAGATGGTAAGGATCCCAAACTGAGCAACCATATTCCAGTACTGGTCTAACCAGTGTTTTGTAGCACTCGTCTTTAACCTTTTGGGGCAGTCATTGATATTCCTGTATAAGAAAGCTAAGATGTTATTTGCTTTCTTACATACTAAATTGTAATGTTCTTTCCATTTGAGACGACTATCTATAATCACGCCTAAATATTTTGCAGCATTAGTTTCTTTAAGAATAGTATTATGGATAGAATAATCTGATCTAATTGGTGAGCGTTTGTTAC
>CM031611.1:4259303-4264303 GCA_018398815.1 Conus ventricosus
ATCAGATGCTGTGCTGTAGACCCGCAGAGAAAGAGAGGAGATCAGATGCTGTGCTGTAGACCCACAGAGAAAGAGAGGAGAAGGAGATCAGATGCTGTGCTGTAGACCCACAGAGAAAGAGAGAAGGAGATCAGATGCTGTGCTGTAGACCCGCAGAGAAAGAGAGGAGATCAGATGCTGTGCTGTATGACCCACAGAGAAAGAGAGGAGAAGGAGATCAGATGCTGTGCAGAGAAAGAGAGGAGATCAGATGCTGTGCTGTAGACCCACAGAGAAAGAGAGGAGAAGGAGATCAGATGCTGTGCTGTAGACCCGCAGAGAAAGAGAGGAGATCTGCAGATGCTGTGCTGTCTGTGAAATATTCATGGAGACACAGACAGAGAAAGCAAACAATGTACTGTATGAAGATGTGAAGGGCTAACATGACACATATGCAAAGTGCTCCTCCAACCCCCACCCCACCCCACCCACCCCCACCCACCACCCACACCCACACCCACCCCATTACAAATAGTGGTAACATTAAACGTGATGAAAAATCCTTTTTTCAGTGAATCAGAACACTAGAATGATCAGAAAATGCTAACAGTCAACCTCAATGGCACTGAAAAATTAGCCCAGCTTTGTCCCTGTGGTGAGATCATCGGGGTAAAGGAGACTGGGCAGGCTGGGACGATTAGGGCGGAAGTACTTCAGTATAAATTGTATCCCGTCTCAGAAATAGGGGAAGATGGGGGGATTGGGGCGGAAGTACTTCAGTATAAATTGTATCCCGTCTCAGAAATAGGGGAAGATGGGCGGATTGGGGCGGAAGTACTTCAGTATAAATTGTATCCCGTCTCAGAAATAGGGGAAGATGGGCGGATTGGGGCGGAAGTACTTCAGTATAAATTGTATCCCGTCTCAGAAATAGGCTAGGATGGGCGGATTGGGGCGGAAGTACTTCAGTATAAATTGTTTCGCGTCTCAGAAATAGGCTAGGATGGGCGGATTGGGGCGGAAGTACTTCGGTATACATTGAATCGCGTTTCATTTTCTGGGGTGTTTTTTTTTTTCCTTTCTTTTTCTTTTCATTCTTTTCGTTGTCCTTCAATGTTGTCCTCTCTTTGCTCTGGGAAATCATGACACATTGTCTTTGGTTTTCTTAATTGTATGACTGAGCGGGGGAAGGGGTGTCTTTCAGTTTATATTGATCCTCCGTCTTTTGAAAATTCTGTCCCAGTATTTTCTTCTTTTTTTGTCACTCTCTTTGGCTCTGCGTTTATTCCTCCATTTTATCGTCATACATTGTTTTTTAGTTTGTAGCCCAATTATCTATTTTTGTCCCAGAAGGTCGTAACATTGGTTTCTTTTGTTTCAATTCAGAACATAACATGGTAGTTTCTATCTTTTGTTTAAGACAGCGAGAGTGTAGTTAGCAGTGTGGGTATTGTTTATCCATTCCTTGGTGCTATTTGCTGATAGAGCATTTATTGTGCTTTTTTTTTTCATTGAAATGCTTCTAAATTAGTTTGCAATGGGGTTTTTCTTTCATCTGATCGCAAAACCACAGCCAGATGGAATAGCTGGTGGACTCGGCACAGCCTAGTAGTATCCCCCTTTTAATTGAGGATAGTGATATTTAAATTCATGTGTTACAAAAAGTTCTCTAAACACTTTGTTTTGTCTAAGTCTGGATCTCTTTTTTGTTCGCCTCTAAGACAGGGACAACTTGTTTCTACCTGGTATCAGCCATCAACAGGCCTTATGTGGTAACAGTCATCAACAGGTCTTATGTGGTAACAGTCATCAACAGGCCTTATGTGGTAACAGCCATCAACAGGCCTTATGTGGTAACAGTCATCAACAGGCCTTATGTGGTAACAGCCATCAACAGGTCTTATGTGGTAACGGCCATCAACAGGCCTTATGTGGTAACAGCCATCAACAGGCCTTATGTGGTAACAGCCATCAACAGATCTTATGTGGTAACGGCCATCAACAGGTCTTATGTGGTAACAGCCATCAACAGGCCTTATGTGGTAACAGCCATCAACAGGCCTGATGCGGTAACAGCCATCAACAGGTCTTATGTGGTAACAGCCATCAACAGGCCTTATGTGGTGACAGCCATCAACAGGCCTTATGTGGTAACGGCCATCAACAGGTCTTATGTGGTAACGGCCATCAACAGGTCTTATGTGGTAACAGCCATCAACAGGCCTTATGTGGTAACAGCCATCAACAGGTCTTATGTGGTAACAGCCATCAACAGGTCTTAAAAGGAGAAAGACAGAGAGAGAGAGAGAGAGACAGACAGACAGAGAGAGAGAGTGAGAGGGAGAGACAGACAGACAGACAGACAGAGAGACAGAAAGAGAGAGTTGATGAAGATGATGATGATGACAATAATGACTATGTTGTTGATGATGATGATGATGATGATGATGATGATGATGTGGAATGGGCTAAAAGCAGATGGAAATGTATGCTGTGGGCAAACGATGGTGGCGCTATTCATTTCACGGTTATTGCCCTTTAGCAATGAAATCGCCTTCTTTTCACGTCAGATGAATGAAGATGTGAATCATTCCCAGTCTTCAGGACACCGACAGAAATTACCCAATCGCGCAGCCTGACACATATATTGATGTCATCCGTCAATAGTCCTAGGCTCCACTGACATCTCATTTACGCCATTTGTTCGTGACCTTGGCTTCTATCTCGATTCTGATCTCACCCTGAAGCACCACATAGTCAACATCTGCCAAGCATCCTTTCTCGAACTCCGTCGCATCAGCTCTATTAGACCTTTCCTTACAGAACAGGCCACGAAGACATCGGCGTCTTCCTGCATTCTGTCCAGACTAGATTATTGTAACGCTCTTCTCCTTGGTGTACTCGCAGCCTTACTCCAGCCACTACAACGTGTTCAAAATTCAGCCGCTCGCCTTATCTTCAAGGTGCAAAAACAGCATCCTGCTTCGGATCTCTTGAAGAAATGACACTGGCTCAAAATAGAGCACAGAATTCAGTATAAGTCGGCCTGTCTGTGTTATAAGGTTTTCACTGGTGAAGCGCCTACCTATCTCTCTGATCGCTTCGAAATATATTTTCCTACACGTCCCCTCCGTTTTTCCTCTGATGACCGAATTTTTCGAATTCCCTCGTATAACCGAAATCAGCACGGTTCTAGAGCATTCTCATTTTCTGCGGCAATACTCTGGAATTCACTACCTTTCCATCTACGTCATGCCCCCTCCTTCCCGACCTTTAAGTCTGCACTTAAAACGTATCTGTGCAAACGCCAGTTGCAGGATACCACCTGAAATATTACTAAATTACTACATGTCACTTGCACACTTTGCTCGTGTACAAATGAGCTGTTCACCGGTTATATAGTGTGTTTATGTATGCAACATTATGTTCCAGTGTGTGTGTGTGTGTGTGTGTGTGTGTGTGCGTGCGTGCGTGCGTGCGTGCGTGCGTGTGCGCGTGTGGTGTGTGTGTGTGTGTGTGTGTGTGTGTGCGTGCGTGCGTGCGTGCGTGTGTTGTGTGTGTGTGTGTGTGTGTGTGTGTGTGTGTGTGTGTGTGCGCGCGCGTGCGAGTGTGCTGTGTGCGTGCGTGCTTGTGTGTGTGTATGTTTATGACTCGTGAACGCAGAATTGTGTGTGTGTGTGTGTGTGTGTGCGTGCGTGCGTGCGTGCGTTCGTGCGTGCGTGCGTGCGTGTTGTGTGTGTGTGTGTGGTGTGTTCTGCTTCTATATATATATATTTTTTTTTTATGTTGAATTGTTAAACTTGTAAAGCGCCCTGTAGCCTACGTTGTTAGGATGGGCGCTATAGAAATCGTCCTCATTATTATGTATGCAGTACTACCTGCTTTACTCATTATTCCTTCCTCATACCTCTTTCACCCCCACCCTAAACAAATGCCCTTGTCCTCCTCAATCCCACTCTTCTCCTACGCCCCCCCCCCCCCCCTCCCCCACCCCTCATCTCCCTCTCTTTTATGCCACCATCTTATCTCCCGCTTCTCTCCCTCTTATTTCAGCTTCCTGCCAGAGTCGTTCTTGAATGGTGTGATGGGTCTGATCACACGTATTTCCCTTAACTTCGAATCCCAACTTCGCTCCGCAATGTCGTCGCGTTAAAATGCTACCATCTAGCACAAAAAGGATTTGCTCTTAATCAACTTACTTTCCTACCATACTAAAGTTGGATAAGATCAAACGCCAACTGTAGATTCATACAGGGACCAAGGAAACAGGCAGAACAAGTTTATATGCTAAATAAATAAAATTTAGAAAGGAATAAAGCACAGAGACGAAGGCTTGATAGCATTATTTCTAATTTAGCGTCTCTCCATATAAAATTCACTTGGTGCTCGGTACAAACAAGGTGGATGCACTCTTTAAGGGCTGATGGTTAGAAATGAGCTCTTTTCAAAGGATGTACTGCAATTTTTTTTTCTCCGCGCCATAAACAATGACGTTCTGTCATTAGTCCTTCCATTTGAGCATAATCCAAACTGTTTCTTCATGTCCTGGTCTCATAGTGACCACAATTTCAATTTCCTCTCCGTGTCTGTATGCCCTTGGTGAATTCATTTCCAGATCGCCAGTCAAGGCGGGTACACGGAGGTTCTCGTTGAACAGACGTGCTGGACGCTCACTGACGTTGGCTCCGTGACTTGGCAACTCTTTTCAACAGCAGGCTTAGCAGGTGGTGTCCAGCGTATATGAACTCAGAACGGGCATCGTTGAATATCACTGAAATAAATAAGAATGTAGGTTTCTGGATTCTGGATTCAACATGAGAAAAGTAGTTAAGGACTCAGAATCAAAATCTTACTTGGAGAATATTTCGACAGGGTCGCCCTGTATTCATCAGCTCACTGTTGCTGTTGTGGCAGCGAGGCCTGGTGGGGCGACTTGTGTGGGGTGAACGGTTGTCAGGATCTGATTGTAGATGGGGGAAGTTCAAAGCCTTGATCTCTGTTCAGGCTGGGGCGTCTGGTCT
>CM031611.1:4269303-4271803 GCA_018398815.1 Conus ventricosus
CACAGCCACACCCTGGTTCGCGCCGTGGCAGTGCCGGTACCGGCAATCCACAGGGAGTGTCAGTGCCAAGTTGTCACCAGGCGAGACGCTGCACTGCTGCCGAGTCATTCGGTGGTGTTCAGTGGTGCCAACATACATGGAGCACCACCTACTAAGCCGCCTGCTGGCAACAATCATCGCTTAGTGGCGGAGCCAGGTTGAGTAAGCACCCCCTCCCAAAGGCGCCTCCAGGTCCGTCCAACCGACACCGACCTCCTCCACGCGAACTCCCCAAGGGCTTCGACGTGGAGAGGAAACGGAAACTGAGGTCACCATGAGAGCAGGGCATGAAGGGCCACAGTATGCAACGGAAGCTTACGCCGGGTCAAAATCGACTGGTCGGTTCGTGCTGATGCAGTCGCAAAGTAACTTCTCAACAGATCAATATCGCCAATCGTTAGGACGTTTAGAAAATTCAGCGAATCACGCTCCCCAACACATGTATGAATGTATTTATACATGAAAGACAGAGAGAGAAGAATCGAAGATGAAATCCAAATAATGTAATTTCTAATTGTAGTTTTTAATGGTTTCAGGTCGGGTAGGAAAACTTCTCTAATCATGTCGCCCCCTTATGTTTTACCCATGCATCAGATATATTAATGTCTCACACATCGAGAACAACCCACCAGAATTTTACTCTCGTATTTGTTTACGTGCGCACGCGCGCATGCATGCACACGCGCACACACACACACACACACACACACACACACACACACACACACACACACAACACACACACACACACACACACACGCACGCACGCACGCACGCACGCACGCACACACACACACACATACGTGCTCGCTCCTGAGCAAATACACATCCAACACTCCATCTAGCCATTTTAAAGAGAGAGAGATGAGAAGAGAGAAGAGAGAGAGAGAAGAGAGAGAGAGAGAGAGAAGAGAAGAGAGAGGCAGGAGGGTGGGGGGCGTTAGGAACGGCGTTACTGCACCCTGGCGTTTACTTTGAACTTCAGCTTCAACCAACACAACAGATGTGAGACGCGGAACAGAGTGATCATCCAAGCGGAACACCAGTCTCCCACTCGGAGAACCCTCGGGAATATCCGCCTTCTTCTACATGATAGATCGGCTCCAGAATTGCCAGCCTGTGTCACGGCTGAATGGGTCTGGCGGCAGTTTGCGTCGTTCCATATTTGCCTCGTCATTTCCGGGTCCGTTTCCTATCTACTTTTGCAGTGTCATTTCCGGATCCGTCACGTATTTCATTTCGCTGTGCTGTTCTGATCCATTTTGTGTGTCATGGAACTTCTTGACGTTATTCTGTCGACATCATTCTCTCTCTCTCTCTCTCTCTCTCTCTCTCTTCTCTCCTCTCTCTCTCTCTCTCTCTCTCTCTCTCTCTCTCTCTCTCTCTCTCTCTCTCTCTCTCTCTCTCTCAACAAATACACACACGCCTGCACACTCACGTAATATGGCTGTCACATATTCAACTTGCCTCTGTCACGTATAAGATCAATAAAAGTTATAAATGTTTAGCTTATTTGATAGGTTTGTAGACTAAAAAAATAAATCCTTAAAAGTAATAAACATAAGAAGACCTACACTGTCTTTTTTATAATCCCCCCTTCTCCCCCTCCCTATCCTCCTCCCCCACTATTTATGGTACTCTATTCATACTTGGTATTTTTCAACAAGCAAATACTCGTTTTATATTTGTTTGTGTTGTTATTAATTTTGTTTTGTTTTGTTTGTTTGTTTGTTGCTTTTTTTAATGTTACTTCATCATAAACCTGCGTGTGAGCAGATAATTCTGAAGAATGTTCTGTTCATTGTCGTGAAATCTGACGACGGTCAGTATTTTATTTTTATGAAATATCCCTAACGCTGCTTTTAATTCAAACCTTCGTTAGTAGCAATGGATACCAAAACAAAGGAAAACAACAACAAAACCTGGATATTATATGGGAATACAGACATAAAGTTTCGTGCCATATTTCACTCAGAGCAATTTTCAATCTACGCATCATCGCACCGACTTCTGTTTTCTCATGAAACTTTTCATGCAATTTGAGTCCGGAGACAAAGTATTTTTGGATTTTACATTCACAAAAAACAATGAGAAGAATTATAAGATGTTATTCACAGGCTGGCATCTCAGAGGCTGCAGATGCCCCCGTTCTGTCTGGAATCAGACTGATCTTTCCAGAGCACTGGAATCCCCGGGATGGAAGATGTCTAAGGCTGGAACTTATCAGAAGCCAGTGCTCCAGACCAGTTTGATGCCTCACTGTGGATAGAGTTCTGAGTTTCAAACACAAACATCTTGTCATCTTGCACGCTGTTGACATAATTAACGCGGTTTGTTCCAGACCGTGTTGTTCTGGTGAAGGGTTATCGGTGTTCCAGGCTACTGCAGAGGATGTATGTCAGAGGAAGCATCGTGTCCTCCTTCCTCGTAATCGTTCTTCTTTTTCTTCTTCTTTTTTATC
>CM031611.1:4276803-4278232 GCA_018398815.1 Conus ventricosus
GTGTGTGTGTCCATCCTCGTCCTGAAAAGTTTTCTCAATGTGAAATAAAGCAATATACATATGGATGCGAGAAGACAGCTTTAATAAAAGGGAGAGATTGGGGGAGGGAGTATAGAGAGTGTGTGTTGGGAGATAAACAGTGTGGTGTTGAAGTATACATTTTAAGCACGTTTTTAACAAAATGACGTGCAGGATAGCACAAGTGAAATAAGTAAATGCAAAAAATGTTCATGAGACACAGACGGTAGGTGGAGGGGGGGGAGGGGAGGATGAGATGAGCACAGATAACAAAGCCAAATACATTGTTCAAAGCCCAGCTGATCAAGGAGGTCATAAAAATAAAGATAATTGACACATTCCATTTTATGTAAGTGGGACTTAGCTGCTCGAAGTACGAAGAGAGAGAGAGAGAGAGAGAGAGAGAGAGAGAGAGAGAGAGAGAGAGAGAGAGAGAGAGAGAGAGAGAGAGACAGACAGACAGACAGACAGACAGACAGACAGACAGACGGACAGAAAGAGAGTAAGCTCAGAAAAAAAGCAGTCTTAGACAGTTTAACCGCAATAGGTTCAGGGTTTTGTTTCTGTTGTTTTTTTTTTGTGTGTGTGTTTTTTTGTTTTTTGTTTTTTGTTGTTGTTGTTTGTTTGTTTGTTTATTTGTTTGTTTGTTTTGTCGTGGTTGTTGTTGTTTTGTCTTGTTTGTTTTTGGGTGTTGTTGTTGTTGTTGTTTTGTCTTGTTTGTTTTGGGTGTTGTCGTTGTTGTTTTGTCTTGTTTGTTTTGGGTGTTGTTGTTGTTGTTTTGTCTTGTTTGTTTGGGGTGTTGTTGTTGTTTTGTCTTGTTTGTTTTGGGTGTTGTTGTTGTTGTTTTGTCTTGTTTGTTTTGGGTGTTGTTGTTGTTTTGTCTTGTTTGTTTTGGGTGTTGTTGTTGTTGTTTTGTCTTGTTTGTTTTGGGTGTTGTTGTTGTTGTTGTTGTTTCGCTGCTGCGTGAAGATGACGCTTTGAATGGTTTTGAAGGCGCTGTTGACAACGATGATCACACCACAATACAGACACCATCAGCACTACACGACACTGGCGACAACCATAACCTGGTACGACAATCCTTCCTGTCCTCCTTCCACAAAAAAGATCAAGGACGTTTATAAACAGGGTACACGCTTCCGGTCAATCACCTTAAATACAGTCAGCGGAGCACATCCACTCAGAATGAACTGTCCTAAAGCTTTCCATTACAAAACCTGGCCAGGCGTAAACACCTACAGTGGTCTCCCTTTGATGGGGAGTGGGTGAAGAAGGGAGGGTACTGGGGTAAGGGGAGAGGGGAGGTGGGGGAGGGTGTGGCCCGTCTTTCTAACTGTCTGCTACTGATGCAACAGGCAAAGATCAGTCATCATGGGAAAGGATTAGTGCCTGACCAATTCAGTGGCAAAAG
>CM031611.1:4278332-4301802 GCA_018398815.1 Conus ventricosus
AGGTGGAAGAGGTCCACTTGGATCAGGTGGAAGAGGTCCATTTGGGTCAGGTGGAAGAGGTCCATTTGGGTCAGGTGGAAGAGGTCCAGGTGGATCAGGTCGAAGAGGTCCACTTGGATCAGGTCGAAGAGGCCCAGGTGGATCGGGTAGAAGAGGCCACTTGGATCGGGTGGAAGGGTCCAGGTGGATCGGGTGGAAGAGGTCCACTTGGATCAGGGGGAAGAGGTCCGGGTGGATCAGGTGGAAGAGGTCCCTTGGATCACGTCGAGAGGTCCAGGTGGATCGGGTGGAAGAGGGTCCATTTGGATCGGGTGGAAGAGGTCCACTTGGATCGGGTCGAAGAGGTCCAGGTGGATCAGGTCGAAGAGGTCCACTTGGATCAGGTGGAGAGGTCCAGGGGGAAATCAGGTCGAAGAGGTCCAGGTGGATCAGTCGAAGGGTCCAGGTGGATCAGGTGGAAGAGGTCCACTTGGTCAGGTGGAAGAGGTCCACTTGGTTTCAGGTGGAAGGGTCCAGGTGGATCAGGTGGAAAGGAGGTCCAGGTGGATCAGGTGGATAGGTCCACTTGGGTCAGGTCGAGAGGTCCAGGTGGATCAGGTCGAAGAGGTCCGGGTGGATCAGTGGGAAGAGGTCCAGGGGATCGGTCGAAGAGGCCCAGGTGGATCAGGTCGAAGAGGTCCGGTGGATCAGGTCGAAGAGGTCCAGTGGATCAGGTGAAGAGGTCCATTGGGTCAGGTGGAAGAGTTCCACTTGGATCAGGTGGAAGAGGTCCAGGTGGATCAGGTCGAAGAGGTCCAGGTGGATCAGGTGGAATAGGTCCATTTGGGGTCAGGTCGAAGGGTCCTTGGGTCAGGTCGAAGAGGTCCAGGTGGATCAGTCGAAGAGGTCCAGGTGGATCAGGTCGAAGAGGTCCACTTGGATCAGGTGGAAGAGGTCCCCCAGGTGGACAGGTCGAAAGAGGTTCAGGTTGATCAGGTCAAAGAGGTCCAGGTGGATCAGGTGGAAGAGGTCCATTTGGGGTCAGGTGGAAGAGTCCACTTGGATCAGGGGAAGAGGTCCAGGTGGATCAGGTCGAAGGGTCCAGGTGGATCAGGTGGAATAGGTCCACTTGGGTCAGGTCGAAGAGGTCCAGGTGGATCAGGTCGAAGAGGTCCAGGTGGATCAGGTAGAAGAGGTCCAGGGGGATCAGGTGGAAGGTCCATTTGGGTCAGGTCGAAGAGGTCCATTTGGGTCAGGTCGAAGAGGTCCAGGTGGATCAGGTCGAAGAGGTCCAGGTGGATCAGGTCGAAGAGGTCCAGGTGGATCAGGTCGAGAGGTCCGGGTGGTTCAGGTGGAAGAGGACCATTTGGGTCAGGTCGAAGAGGTCCATTTGGTCAGGTCGAAGAGGTCCAGGTGGATCAGGTCGAAGAGGTCCAGGTGGATCAGGTCGAAGAGGTCCACTTGGATCAGGTGGAAAGGGTCCAGGTGGATCAGGTCGAAGAGGATCAGTGGATCAGGTCGAAGAGGTCCGGTGGATCAGGTGGAAGAGGCCCACTTGGGTCAGGGGGAAGAGGTCCATTTGGGATCAGGTGGAAGAGGTCCAGGTGGATCAGGTCGAAGAGGTCCGGTGGATCAGGTGGAATTGGTCCACTTGGGTCAGGTCGAAGAGGTCCAGGTGGATCAGGTCGAAGAGGTCCAGGTGGATCAGGTGGAAGAGGTCCAGGTGGATCAGGTCGAAGAGGTCCGGGTGGATCAGGTCGAAGAGGTCCAGGTGGATCAGGTCGAAGAGGTCCAGGGGATCAGGTGAAGAGGTCCATTTGGGTCAGGTCGAAGAGGCCCATTTGGGTCAGGTCGAAGAGGTCCGGTGGATCGGGTCGAAGAGGTCCAGGTGGATCAGGTCGAAGAGGTCCCAGGGGGATCAGGTCGAAGAGGTCCGGGTGGATCGGTCGAAGAGGTCCAGGTGGATCGGGTCGAAGAGGTCCATTTGGGTCAGTGGAAGAGGTCCATTGGATCAGGTGGAAGAGGTCCACTTTGGGATCAGGTCGAAGAGGTCACTTGGATCAGGTGGAAGAGGTCCAGGTGGATCAGGTGGAAGATTTCCAATTGGATCAGGGGGAAGAGGTCCTTTTGGGTCAGGTGGAAGAGGTCCACTTGGATCAGGGGGAAGAGGTCCACTTGGATCGGGTTTTGAGAGGTCCAGGTGGATCAGGTCGAAGAGGTCCAGGTGGATCAGGTCGAAGGGTCCAGGTGGATCGGGTGGAAGAGGTCCACTTGGATCAGGTGGAAGAGGTCCTTTTTGGGTCAGGTCGAAGAGGTCCACTTGGATCAGGTGGAAGAGGTCCAGGTGGATCAGGTCGAAGAGGTCAGGGGATCAGGTCGAAGAGTCCAGGTGGATCAGGTCGAAGAGGCCAGGTGGATCAGGTCGAAGGGTCCGGTGGATCAGGTCGAAGAGGTCCAGGGGGAAATCAGGTGGAAGAGGTCCACTTGGATCAGGGGGAAAGAGGTCCGTTTGGGTCAGGTGGAAGGGTTTCCATTTGGGATCAGGTGGAAGAGGTCCAGGGGGATCGGGTCGAAGAGGTCCAGGTGGATCAGGTCGAAGAGGCCACTTGGGTTCAGGTCGAAGAGGTCCAGGTGGTTTCAGGTCGAAAGGTCCAGGTGGATCAGGTCGAGAGGTCCACTTGGATCAGGTCGAAGATTTCCACTTGGATCAGGTCGAAGAGGTCCATTTGGGTCAGGTCGGCGAGGTCCTTTGGGATCAGGTCGAAGAGGTCCGGTGGATCAGGTCGAAGAGGCCCCTTTGGATCAGGTCGAAGAGGTTTCCGGTGGATCAGGTCGAAGAGTTCCAGTGGTTTCAGGTCGAAGAGGCCCAGGTGGTCGGTTTCGAAGAGGTCCAGGTGGATCAGGTGGAAGAGGTCCACTTGGATCAGGTAAGAAGGTAAATATGCGGGTTCAAGCTCACCCATGTTATTTTGCACGAAAACCCCCCTTTTCACATCCAAGTCACGTCCATCACATGTCACTTTTAGCCAAAATCAACGCCTGTTTTTAAAACCAAATTAACACACAAAACCTCTAAAAATCGACGTAATCAACACTTTAAAAGGGGGCCTTACGTGTAGATAAGATTTGGTGATCGTGAACGAACATTCTCTCCAGACACATAAAAATTAACGCCCGCGGGACGAGTCCTCCCTACTTTTCTAATTTATCTTCTACTTCCAGCACCACAAATAAATCAGAACAATTAACTGGCTTTCCGATGTGATTGGCTATTTTTACATCCAATGAATTTATAGACCCCTCAATTATTCTTTAAATTACTTTTTCCCGTCAAAACTATATAACTGATAATCGCAAAACCCCTACCTTAAAATTGATGGTAGTGCTCGTAAACTGTAGATGGATAGCATTAAACAAATTAGCAGCTTTTTTTAAAGCTGCTGTAAATGGACATACAAAATTGGGTTTACGAGAAAATCGGCTGGTCTACTGCCTAAATACTCATAAAGACCGCTTTTTAAGAGCATATGTGTCTTAATATATATGTTTCACCACTATCATAAAAGCCTAAAATTCGAGCAAGGCTTCTAGGAAAACATACTCCCTTTTTTCTTGAAGTTCTGGAAATTCTAGTAATTATAAATTTGCCTCATTAATTTTTAAACTTAATGCCAAAATTGCTAAATACTTCTCTTAAAAAAACAAACGTTTAGTAACCATGGGGTATTTTAAATGTTTTAATAGTTGCCTTGTTCGTCCTTAACATCCACCCAGTTATTTTTTATCTTTTTCAGAAAAGTTAATCCATTTTAAACTTTAAAGCCAATTTCTTTAAGAGCAATCCTACAACTCCCGCGCCTATTGTCAATTTCATGCGTTTAAGAACCACCGCTCGTTTTGCTTGGTTATATAATGTACATCCTTTTTTACTATTAAAAACTAATTTAAAAAATGGAACCATTTAAATATAACGAAAGTGCCACTTACGATGTAGGAGCGTTTATAACCCCAAATCTTTAGACTTCAGCAATTTAACCATTGCGAAGATGGATCATATGGCTTTCAAGTTAGGCTTGCAAATCCACTAACTAGATATTTAAAACCCGCCAATAAAAAATTGATAGAGTGCCATCAGCATGGTCATCCACCCTATGGCTTTTTTTCAGAATCAGTTAAATTTTGCCATTTACTGCGCAACTACTGGCTGCGGTGTTTCATATGCAAACCATTTAAACCATCCTAATCTTTTAGTAAGGGCAGTATATAACTTTCATGTTTATTACCAGTACAGACGAATACTAACTGAACTACAAGTGCCCCTCCCTAACGACAACGCGTTTAATCCATTTAACAGCCCAATGGAAAATAATGCATATGAAAGAATCTGCAACGAATTTTAAACATTAAACCCTAAAACTGACTTTAAGACAAAAGTTAGACCGCAATCTTTGGGTTAGGAACTTTGTATTTGTGGGGTGCAAAAAGAATATACTTATGACTACTGGCCCGCCACACCTCTTTTCAACCAAACGCAACAAGTTCGATTGGGATCCATAGAAAAAAAACATCCTAATGTTTGGGGCAACATTTATCTTAGATGAAAGTAAAGGGCCTAACAATGCCAGGAGTGAAAAGATTTAAATGACTCCATACGGACATACGTTTGGTGTCTATTAGGAGCACAAGCACAGATAGTCTACATAGTGGATCAATCTACGGGCTTTGATGCCAGAAAACAATTTCTAGCTAATTTAAAAATGCTTTAACTCTGCTGTTGATTTGCCTGCCAGCATACAAAGGTATCAAGACGTTCTTACACATGCTAGGCCCAAAGGTTGCTTTGTTGTAGGCCATGGATTATACATGCTCCCCTCTGACCTTAGACTGCAGTTGGCATGATACAGAATTATAAAAATAAAATTTCCTCTAGCTGGAGACTGCCAAAACTTAGGGCAAAATAAATGCTTAAACACAAGGCCTGCTCCATCCATTTTAAAGAAAGTACCTAGCCTGAAGAAGGCGATCCGGTTATAAACACCCCAGAAAGCGATCCACCACCAGTTATAAGCCCCCCCCCAGCCAAAAAGCAGCCCAGAAAGCACTCCACCTGTTGATCTGCCAACACTAAACAGTCACCTAGCGAAAAGACAGCCCTCGTTGTGTTTTTAACTTTTACGGGATTAGCATCTTTATTTCACTAAAAATTAACCCAGCAGCTAGCACTCCTAACGTCCACAGATGGTCGCCATAATAACCAGCAACTTTGCCTATAGTAGACAAAACCCAACAAAACAACACTGCCATTATGCCAGCAGAGCATCAAGCGCTTTGGCTGCTAACTTCTTTAATAAGTTTGCTAGATGATGCATTGTTTTCAAAATCCAACTTTTACCAGGCTGAGGCGTTGGAGGAGCTTTTGGTCCTGTTGGCGCACTACCTGTTAAAGCATAAACGAGTGTAGGATAAAAAACCCAACAGCCGTTAATATACTAACTATTGTAATCCCCTGTTCCCTGAACAGAGTCCTTATTCTTTCTGCTAACGTAGTGTTTTCATAAAGAAATTCTGTTAAAGTTTCTCTTATTCTGCTTGTTTGTGAGCTAGCTGCGCTCTGTTAGTAGACAGCACTTCTAACCTAGCCACCCTTTCTATCATTAAATCCTTATTTTCTGCTGTATTTTACCCTTTTCTTCTCGCCCTAAATTGTTATCGTCTGCATCAGCCAGCTTATTTTTTTCTTCTTTTTTATCTCTCTATCCAGCTCACCAGTTTTGCCAAATTGTTTGTTAGTTCACCCCTTATTGTCCGTAGAGCAGCATTAGCCCCAGGATTTCACGCATAGCAATGCAGAATCGTTAATTTGTTTTTAACTGTGTCTCCTCTTAAAACTCGTCTCAATTTCTGCTATTGCTTCATCTGTTCTTGGACCTAAATCTTCAAAGAGGTCATTTCTATTTCAGTCGTGTTGGCAACTCTTGCCCAAAAGTTCTGTAAAAGATAACAGCCTCAGGCCTTAAATTTAAATGTTTAATCGCCTTTGGTCAGCAACGGGAAAATTCTTTGCCTAATTGTGTTTAGTTTAAAAACTTAGTTGGGTCTGCTTTGTAGTAACTCTTACAAAATTTCCTCTGCTAGTTCTTATATACAGATGGTTGCTTTTATCAATCTTAAAATCAAAAGGACTATGGCCTTCTGGCGGTTCTAGTCCAAAGCTTATGTAGAATGAGTTAATTCTATTTGTTAATAGTTCTGCACGAGATGGCCTAACTGAAGGGGGCGTTTCTGCTTCTTCTAATAAAGGGGGTTGAAGAACCTTCTGCTGCTCTTTCATGTTCTTCGCGCAATGAAGGACCTAATTCTGTTTCATCTTCTTTCAAATGAAGGGCCTGGCAGATCTCTTTCTTCTTCTTCAATAGGATCAATCCCCGTCAACATCTTCATCCATATTTTTTTTATTTATTTTTCTTTTTTGTTTTATAAAAAATGAACTCATACAGTTGTGACCTCGATCCATACAGAAAAGAAAAGGGAAACCCAGGCGTAAAAGGTATAAGCAGACTGTAATTAGTGTAAATACCCCATCAACAGTTGAGCCTGGACAAACTTTAAAGTCAAGTTCCCTGATCTTGGCCTGGCGATGTTAAAATCCCAGGCACCCCCTAAACTATCATTGAAAATAATATACATCGGAAGATCCTAATGCTACTGTTTTGCTAATTTGGGCAGAGCAATCTTTTAACATATGGCAATTAAACTGGAGGGCGGGAGAAGTATTTGTACTAAGCGAGGCGACATTTTGCCCTCTATTTGATCTATGGCTGCCTAAAAAAGAAAGAAAAGAGAAAGTTTATCAGGGAATACAAGGCCCAAAGGGCCCTTTAAAGCACAGGCTTAAAGCGGAGGATGCAAGGGAGGGATGTTAAAGATGAGGCAGTGCAGAAGCATTTGGCAACAGATTCTGCATCCTCTAGATTTTGAGCTGTTAAGACGCATATGCCATATTACCAAGGCGCTTAAAAGAAAAACTTACTTATGAACTGACATTTAATCCTAGTGATTCTGTTGTTCTGTCTGAAGCCCTTTAGCTAAATACACAGTTAGCGACATTTCTCTTGAGTTTGATGTTGTTACTAACCCTGAACGGGCCAGAACATCTTAACCCAGTATAAAAATAAAACTTTTATTTTTTATGAAAGAGTTATACACTCCACTACAGAAAATAAAACAAGCGAGAAAACTCTCGGGAACATACATCTAAATCAGTCTCTGAAGTCTTTAAAAGGAATTTTTTTTCTTGTTTACTGAAGGAAAAAACTCTTTTCAGAGAGAATCAGAAGCGTTTTATAATCCAAAATTTGAAAAGGTTGACTGTGAAAATAAATGGCAAGCCTGATCAGTTGTATTCGGGCCGTGGACTTTTACCTCACCAACACTTTGATGAAATAAGAAAGATGTTTGCTGGGGTAGGCAAAGAGACCCTGCAGTTGATCGTGTAGTAAAAAACTTCCCCTTTATGATGTAAGACTCGAAGACTATTTAATAAACAAATATGGTTTGTGGCTGGATTTTAGATCCACATTGACAACAGATTGTTTGGAAGTGGAGAAAAGGGTAGGGCAAGATGGTATAAAAATAAATATTCACAAGAAAGCAGACGGAAACGCCCCAAAAAAAATACATGTTTTTATGGTTTGGATGCTCAGTTAAACATTGAAGAAAACAGGCTAAAAGACGGGGCTTATTAAAATGTAGAAGAAAATATTCTAATAAAAAAGATGGATAGTTTGAAAGTTTCTGCCAAAGATCCACACTGTTCTCTTATCTGCGGATTACTGGGTGTGGGAAAACTGTCTTCGTACTTGATTTGTTACAAACAATATACAGGTTTCATTAGAGCACATTGTTATATTCTGCACAACCATTAAGCACAACAAGCTT
The DNA here is from genome assembly GCA_018398815.1 of Conus ventricosus. Classification (NCBI taxonomy): domain Eukaryota; kingdom Metazoa; phylum Mollusca; class Gastropoda; order Neogastropoda; family Conidae; genus Conus; species Conus ventricosus. The sequence continues at coordinate 4,286,250 of CM031611.1, forward strand.
ACAAAGAAAGGAAGTTTATTTGGACAGAAAGAGAATATATTTCTAGTTGATCCTAGCGACAAACTGAGCGATTGTTTAGAACATTACTATAGACTATTTGAGGGAACTGAAACACTGTTTATTATTGATGACTGTTCGGCTGAACGAGACATTGTTAAAAAAAAAAAAGCTCTGTCAAAGCTAGCCTTTAGTGGGCGCCACCCTTTGTTTCTGTGTGGCTCTTAACTCAAAAATACAATGCTGTCTTAAAAGACTTTAGATCGCAGTTAAAATCATTGTATTATTTTTCACTAAGGACAAAGATAGTTTTTGAAGAATGTTTTAAGTGAAAATTATATAATAAGGGGCAAGATGAGCTAAAAAAAAAAAAAAAAGCAGTTAGAAAAATCTAAGCACGCTAAACTATGCTTACGGACTGACCCCCCAGTTCAATACGTTTGTTTATTGTAGATTGTTTATTTTTTGATTGCTTATAACAATTTGTTTATTATAATTTTAATATTATAAAAGAATGTCTCAGGGCCAGAATCAAAAATTGCAGCTAGCTCCTAAATGCACGCAGTAGAGCTAAAAGACCTAGCAGACACAACGAGTTTGATCTAATAGGAGTGCCAGGAAATGTTTATGGATTTGAGTATACAGATGACGGGGTTTTTCAAACGAACAGAAATTGAAGACAAAAAACGGGAGCAGCATCCTGCCCCAGAAGAGATAAGAAATTTAAGAGCAAACGATTTTTTGGGAAACGTGAATACAAAATTCATAAAAGAGAGAATGCTTGGGGGTTGCTTCCTGAAATTGACTGGAATTTAAAGTTTGAATACGAAGCCCCAATGTATACTATGATAAGAACAACAATTTTAGAAAAGCCTTAAATGAGGGCCCATTCTTGTTAGCCTTGTCCCAGGAACACAACAGAAAAAGCAATTGAAATAACTAAGCGAGGCTCTGAATATGTGCTACAGAGAAAGAAGTCCTTTTGCTGAAGTGGGGGGTGACACGTTTGGCTTTGAATTTACCCCCAACGCTAGAATCACTACCTAGGCAAATGACGATGATTTTTTGCTTATTTTATTACTCCGAGGGAGGGTGATCCTAGTTTTCCAGAACATGCGTTTATTAGAGGCATACAAATAAAGGCTGAAAAATTGGATGCCTCTTAAGCTCGTTTTTTGTTATTTCTAAAAACGGAAAATGAAAAAAACACCCTTGCATCATCCGACAAGGTTACTATTTAAAGGTTGGGCAAAGACAAACTAACAGTACTTTACTTTATTTTCATTAAGTATGTTGATTTTATTGCGTTTTACTCTGTTGATGAAGTGCTGCCAGAAGGGTTACTAAGAAATATTATAAAGATTAATTTAAAAAAATAATCTTAATTAAAAAAAAGGAGGTTCAACAGTTAATTAAAGCAAATAAACCGAACTTCAAAAGGAAATAGAAAGTGACTTGGATAATATAGGTTACTAGAAAGAAATATGCTAAAGCTTTAAATACCTTTCTTTTGTAATTTACTGGTCATCAGCTGTAGCTAGCGTAAGTGCTGGGTCTGGCATTGCTGTTTTAGCTATGGGGTTGGTGCACCAGCCTCTTTAGCATTAGGGGCCTTGGTTTAGGTTTAGGGGGCCATGTTCTATGATTGTAAGTGCTGTTTTAAAAAAATTAACTCCTAAATTTCAAAAGCACACTGCCATTTTAGCCCTAGCATCAGCAAAACTTTCTTCATTAAGATTAAGAATAAGCAAATCATTACAGGATGAAAACATTACGGGCGAAGAATTTCAGAAGCTTATGGCTGACGGTGAGGATTTTAGATGACAAAAAATTGAACTTTAAAAGGAGTGGGAGAAAGACTTTTACTTTACGACAGGTAGACACTGATGCAATTAAACAGAACATTGAAAACAAACACATGATCGGTTTTAAAACCCCAAAAAAGGTTAAAAAATAAGTTTTTGCAAAAATAAGTTTAACAAATACTATTTTTTTTTTGTTAACTCACTGTGTTTGGCGGGACAACTTGCAACTCTTCCGAACAAACGATCTTTTAGGGGCAGGCCTTTAGACGTAGTAGCACCGCTAGAAGAGAAACCTCTCTTAAATAATACACGGAGGGGCTGTTTTCATAATTCTTTCAACTTCATACACATCTACGCTCCATATAGGATCTGTAGCTCTAATTCTAACATCGCCTTCTGCCTCTCCAGGAGCATACAAGTATCTTACTTTTAGTCCAAACGGCAAGAGTTTTTTTATTACCTTGCTCATCTTCAGTAATGCTAATTTTTTTTAATTTGATTGCGTTTACTGGTTTAAGACCTGTTGCTTTAAAAATTTTTTCATTGTTCATGGCGCGTAAGACAGCCGGCAGCCTCCTAACCCATCTGTGTTACGCGTTCTATCTATAATTTCTTGTGATATTGATAGGTAAACAGACGTTCAGCTAGATTCTTATTAAAGTTTTCTACTAGGGTTGTGACCGATGTTGCTGGGGTTCCTCTCTTAAACTGTAACATGATGTTTTTAAAAACAGTTGGTTTACAGATCCTTTAAACTCTTTTCCATTCATCAACCTGGATCATTTCCCTTTGGGTACTTTAATGGGCCTCGCATGTATATTTGTTGTAAAAACACAGCCACAGCAGTTTTAGCTTTTATCCGTTAAAGGTTCAGCGTCTTTGTATCTTGAAGCCATGTCAACAACTGCTAGAGCATACTTAAACTTTTTTCTTCTAACTTTTTTCATGTGGAAGATACAGCAAATCCATTGGTGGGTGTCATTAGGAACTGAGTTTACAAATCTGGCCTTATTATTCTTTTTGGGGGAGGCAGATATATTTGCCAAATTGCCTGTTTTGAAAGCGTCTTTCGCATCTGATTCAGACACTCTAGCAGCTTTACTCATTTTTCAATAGCAGTCTTTCCTTTCCAATACCCTTTAGGAGAATAATATATTTTGTACTTCGTATTGTACTTCGTATTGTCCATAAGAAGGACGTATTTTAATTGTATTTTTTAATTGTTTTTTAGATTGTTTGTGCAAGAATTTTGATCGCTCCCATACACCCACAATAAAGCCTATCTCGCTATTTTCTGTTCTTCTGATGGTTCATAAAAGTCAGACAGTTCTGGCGGTGGTGATGTTAGAAACTTCTTTCCTGTCACTAAGTAATACTCATTATTGCGTCATCAACGTCTGTAAATGTGTGCTCTGCATGTCCCTGTTCCCTTAACTTTTTATTAATAAGTCTAGTGAGCAATTCGTCTTTTTCGTAAGCGTCTTTGCCTTGGCTAAATCTTCTATTGCCTTATTATGACGTTTCTCTTCTTCATCGGACCGCATTTACTAAACATATAATTGCTTCCAGAAAGGCCAAGGCATTAACAATAGCTCCTCCTAAACCCTCATAACTACTCCCGACATCTTTTATAAATTAATATTTTTCTGATGAATTAATCTTTCTATGAACTTAAAATTTTCTGGATAACCCCTGTGTAACAAGAAAGTCTTTTGACGCAATCCCTGCAGTAATTACAACTATAACCTTAAAAAATATCCTCAATGTCTAACCTTCCTAGGTCAGCCGGCTTCTTTTAAACATGTTTTTTGCTAGCACGCTATAAACCTATACTAAGCCCGCTAATTTTCAGCAAATGGTAAATCGTATTGATAATCTTTTTTCACTCATCTTTTTTTTAACTAAAAAAATAATTAAAATAATCATAATACGAAAGGCTGTCTATGTGCTTTTTAATCAGATTAAACTTTTGTTGTTTTAAAACTAAAAATAAGGTTGCAACTAGTTTTGGCGAATCTTCTATCTTTCCATGTTGGGCGGTTTATTCCCAACAAACATTTTGCAAGGGTTGAATTTGACTATAACACTAACAATAGGCACTCATATTAACCAGCGTTACACTCATGGTTTTAAAAGTATTATATTATTTTTTATTGTTTTTAAAAATGGATTGTGACAACTATTAAAGTGTGAGGAGCAAGCAGACCGCTTAGCAGGACAATGCCATAAAGAAAGATTATACTCTCTGCTGCGTGTGGAAAAACAAGACAGTATTTAGGGACTGAACTAAGTATTGAACAAATTTCAGCAACTGTCCACATCAGACGTTGAGAAGTACTACGCTAGGTACGAAGCACAGCTAGGGTCAAAAATGGTATAGACGGTAGGGCAGACAATGATTAGTCTATATGCTAAGTTTGTAAGTAAGATGGCGCCAGTTGATTCAGAAAAAGATTTAAAATATGACTTATCACAAAATCCGGTTTTAAATAAGTCCCTAGAAATCTTTGCATGTGACATGTATTACAGATTTGGGACAATGTTATGTCCATTCAATCATGGGATTTAATTACTTTTAATCATATTTTAAATTTTTAAACATATTTAAAATTTAATCGCAATAAAAAAAAATGAGCGAGAAGAAGGCGCTACAGGACAGTCCACAGAACCCTCCCCAGGACCCTCCGAAGGAGCAGAATGCACCACAAGTGAATGTGCCACAAGTGAGTAGTGTTACTAAGTTTTAAAAGCCCTGGACGTGTTGAGGCTGGGCGTAAACTTGCTGAATGGAACAAACTGCAAAAGCAAACCAATCACAAAACAAAAATTGTTAGATTGTAATACAACATCGCCACCACCAACAACAACACAATTAACAACATCACAATCACAATAAACGATAAGATGTTTTATTATGTTTGGGAGCTGCTGTTAATGTTGGTGGGGGTTTTTTTTAACAAATACCTAACACCATACCCAGCAAAAAAAGCCGCAAGCCCCCACGTAAAAGAAAAAGAACCAGCTTCTGCAAAAAAATTACACCCCTGCGTAGATCCATTTTCTATGTATTAGTTTTAAGAACTAGATAAAGTACAAGTTAAGAACTAGATAAGTACAAGTTAAGTTAGTTATAGAAAGTACTTTTTAAGTTAAGTGAAAGTAAATTACAAGTTAAGTGCAAAAAAATTATAAGTTAATAAAGTACTAGTTAGGTTCTTAAGTTAAGTTCTTGTTAAGTTTTTAAATAAGTTCTTGTTAGGTTTTTAAGTAAGTACTTGTTAGGGTTATTAAGTTAAGTACAAGCCAAGTCAGTCAAGTTAATCTTTTAAAGTTCTCCAATGCCTACAGCATATTTCAAGCTCAGAATTAACGTAAATTCTCTTGTTATTGTTAGAGACTAGTGATTTCTTGTTAACGCAGTTGTGTTTACTTGATGAAGAGTAGAGCGCAGATTAACATTTGTGTGATGAAATACTTTGTTTTCAAAGAGAGCTTGCTTGTAGTTATCGTGAGTTATATTTTTTTTACAACTTCTTTACTTATGCCCTTAGCCTTCTTCATTACAGAAGTCTGGCTGGCAACGCTAACATCTTCGACCGCAAACCAACATATTCTTTTATAACTGTCCCATTAAGTTCATCCTTCATCTTTTCCCAAATTTCTTTCTTGTTTACAGTTTGAATGTAAAGGACTGTCTTTTGGATAGTCCCCATGTGTCGTACCCCATCACTCCTTTAGCTACTTCTGTTTCTAAGTCCTTATAGAAGTCTTCTTGGGGGCCCTCTAAATAAAACTATCGGTGTCTGTGTAAAGGACTCTTGCTTTGGGTAAAGCGGTTTAAAGTAGTTGTACAGAAATTCTAACATCAATAACTTCGCAACTCTAATACGGTAAAAGCCAATAAACACCGGCTTGTCCAACTTAACACCTTTTTCTTCATCATAATGCCCAAACCCGCTGTCGTTAAATCTTCTAAAGTCTTATAGTTAGGTTTAGAGGCAAACTTAATTGCTTGGTTTTCTTTTGTAACTAATTTCCACATCTTTACGTTTGTGTGGGTTCTCCATATTTTTTTCCAAAACAGCTGTTGTTCAAACAGTTTAAAAAAATCTTTTTCTGAAGCGGGCAGTGGCTTGGGTTCTAAGATCAGTATTCTTTTGATGTATGGCTCATAAAAGGGGTCTTGGGGCAAAAGCAATGATTCTAATGAACAGCAGTCAGTTTCGTCCGTGTCTTAGGTAAAACTGTAACAGTCTGTAATGACAAACATACTTAGTTTTGTGCCTAAGATTGGGAACAAGTTTAGGAGGTTCTGTGGGGCTCATCTTTAATCTTTTTGCGGCTAGAGGATAATCGTTGTGGAGATCGTTGTAATTCATAAGGATATTCTAAGTCTACTTCTAAAATAAACCAATCTGTTGATCTGACGTTAAACTGCCCAAACCACTTTAATGCTCCTTGAATATTATTTGTGCCCTGCCCTGTGTACATCCTAAAGTTACATAATGGAAGCGGCCTGGCTCTGGCCCATCCAACAGATTGTTGGCGTCTAAGTACATTAGATAGTTGGTGGTTTAGTGGGATCATAATCGTCTAATACTTGTTGTTGGCTTTGCAGTAAGGATGTGAGGCCCTGCTAATAAACCTCCTCTTAAAACCGTCTTCAATCATCTGGGTGTGGGTAGATCAGATATTAAGTCAATCTTAATGTTTGTAGATTCAAGAATGCGTCCCCAAAAAAGGCCTGGGGCAGAGATGTAATGTGATGAGTCTAAGTTTTTAATGTTTCATGCATGTAGATCTGTAATTCTGAAAGACGTCTGCCAATAAACACACGTCAGCCAATAAATATGATCATGATAATCGCCCATTTTGACAGTGTAATTCTGTCCAGGCTTTCGAGCTATTCCATAGTCAGGTCAGTTATGTCTTTGCCTCTAAGACTAGAAAAGAAGGCAAACCCTTTTGGTGGAAGTGAGTCTTCGTCAAACCTGTCCCCCGAGTTCATGTATTCATAAGGATGACTCCTTTGCGCACTAAAGATGGGTCAAAGTATTTTTTAGTGATTGGAAATCTTGTAGAGATCCTGCTAACTTATCTTAAAATCCCCATCAGATGTTGGGCTGAGTCATAAAAGGATAAACAGTCAAGAGTAAAAGTCATGTACTCTTTTGAAGAAATTTTGCAATGCAGGTAACCCCCTTATATTCAGAAGTCACTGCTGCATGATGAAATGAGAATTGTAAGCCTCGTAAGTTATGAAAGAAGATGGGCAGTTTCCATTTTTGGGTCAACCTTAAGCTGAAGATTACAATTGGGTTTTGCGCAGCTCCTCTAAACTTTCCAGTAATGTGATCGTGATCTCTTACTGTCACGTCTTTACTGTTAGGTGTTTTGCTCTAAGCCCAAATCCAACAGTGTGTAGATGAGTCATACCGTCTTGGTCTTCAGGAGTCATAACATGTCTGAAAGATTTAAATGGTTAGAGTTTAATTGCGAATTGTTTCATCTGCCTCTAAAAATCTACTAGCTGCGTTGGGGGCCCCCTAAAAAATCTCGGGTGTCGTGTGTTTACCCGTCTGATCTAAAAAACAATAAACGCATAAGAACAAAACTGATGGTGGGTTAATAAGGTTGTTTTTTTGTTTCTTGCTGTTGTGGGCCGTATACTGCGGCAAGAGCGATTCCAAAGTCAGCATAACCACTGACCAAACTGCATTGTGTACATCTTAAACTAATTAGACCCTGTTTGGTTGAGAGTTGTTTCCAGTCTCAAACTTTTACTTTAGTTCTTGGCTGGCAGCTGCTTCCCATGTAGAATCTAACCAAACACCTTCTACAAAGCTCCTGTTTAGATTTTGCTTTGATGTATATTCTAACAGTCTGCTTATTGTTCTAATAATACATGTGGCTCTTTGTACTATCTGCAACAGAATCGCTACATGTTGTTACGCGTTCCCCTAAGTAGGCATTGGGAGAAATCCTTAGGCACAGACACTCTCAGACCTGATCGCTTACATGATTGGTTTGTTTGCTCCTCAAACTGAGATATCTTTCTATAATTACTGAAAGGTTTGTTGTCCAAGTTCCTCTCTTATATTGTTCATATTGGTCTCTTCTGCGTTCTTTAAACGAGTAATGCGCTAAACGCACCCAAAACCCATGTGTCCCGATTTTTATGTTTAAACTGCCCCGTTTAAAACAACTCTTTTGGAGAGAGTGAGAATGCCACATAGATAGAACTTTGTTTGTCTCAATATAATTGAAGGACGTCCCTCAACCACCAGAACCCCTTAACTTTGCCTCCTCACTTGCTGGTTAAACTGTGTAGCATGTAGTCACCCATTAGAGTTAAGTCGGATACTGATTACTCTTTCCCGCCTTGTTGAAACCCCAACTGCAGATACTACCATCACAGGTGTTATATATCTCAACAGCCCACCAGCCTTTCTGGCGGCTCCATCTGAAGAGACTCTGGGATTTTGAGATAGCATGTGCACGCTTTCCCCGTTGAGGGTTTTAAAAGTCCTGCACCTCAAACAAATTGCTTAATTGTTTGTCCTACCTTTCACCGTGCGCTGGTGGCGTTTTTCAAACTCAACGCGTTTTGAGGCTCATTTTTTAACTCAAATTTACGTAATTAAAAAAATAATGTACATAAAGTATAAAACGCGCTTTTTATTCTTCACCCAGCGTTGCACACTTCAAGGCCGTTACCTACAAACACCCACCCTTTTGCTTTTTCAATCACACAGTCATTTCTCCTTTTGGGTTTCTTCGTTAATGTTCCATACTTTTTATATGTTTACATCATCTCCCAAAACCCATTCACTAAAACAATGTTAACGCTTCTTGTCTCGTTAATGTTCTTACAATTCTTAATCAGATGCACTAGTCCAGCCATTTTAACTAAATAAATAAAAAAAAAATTGTATTCAAATTTATTATTTCTTTTCTAATCCCTAAAACCTAATCTCATTAAAGCTATTACCCCTGAGGACATAGAAACATCAGTTTAAACATCTGAGAGCCATAATCAACTAATATGGGAACAAATTTTATGCCGGTTGAGGCCAAGAATTGTATTTTCACTGATGGCCTTTCAGCTTGTTTGTATATTTATGTGAATAAAAATTTTCAGTAATTGATGTTTTCAGACCTGCTTTTCCCTTTTAAATTTCTCTTGGCCCTTCCAATTCAAACGTGTGAAGTATATTAGTAAGCTTTCTAACTTCTTCTTGGCTTCATTTTAAACCAAATTTAAATTATAAATTAAAAAAATTAATTAATCAGCTTCTCTCTCCTCATTCACTCCCAAATCCCTTTCCCTCATTCACTCCCACATCTCTGTCTGTCTTCTGTTTACTTCTTTGTTTTTGTCTGGTCCCACCTCCCTCCTCCCTCCCTCTCTCTCACACACACGCACGCGGACACACGCACAAACACAACAAACAAACACACAACAATAGATGGGAGGGCCTTAGGGAAAATGAGAAGAAAGGGCTTTTGTGGTTCACATTTGAACGACGTAAATTCAGACAGCTGCCCAAAAGCACTTAGCAGAATCCTGATAATAATCACAGGATGTTTCAGTTCTATCGCGCGCCTGAAAGGCCCCTTTAGAGTGAACGGGCGTAAACACAGCTCAAGCCGGTGGAACGACAGGAACGCACACACATCGATAGCCGCGGTTTTGCAAACCTATATTTTTAGGCCCACGTCATGGTTTGTGGCGTTCCACTGAGAGGCTTGCAGGTTAGTTGTCAGAGTAACTAGAGTTGTTTCCAATATTCCCCCCCAAATTTAGAGTCTTGACCTTGGTTTTGAATTGTTTTAAATTGCTGAAAATAAAACTAAGGGAGACCAACATGTAAAACGAGGATACCCAAAAAGCACTTTGAAACCAGGGACGCAATTTGCGAGCATGATCATCAGAATATCCACATTTTCTTTGAGCCACTGACCCCAAGTTTTTTTTTTATTCCCGTTTTTTAAACCCCTTTATGCCGTTTTTCAAAGATTCAAGAAAATTCCCAAAATGAACGTATCATTTATTGTTTGAGCATCCTGCTTCTTCAGATTTCTCACCCCTTTCGCTACCTGTACAAACAAAATTTTCATCTGTTGTTTTGAAAAAAGATCTTCAGAAATGTTTCTCTCAAATAGCTGATTGAACTCAGCCTGACTTGAAAATAGATATTATGCAGCTCAACTTGTGTTAACTCTTTTCCATGCTTTCTTTTTGCCTTCCTTTTCTTTAAACAGATTTGAATGTTGTTTTAGCTTCTTTGGCAATTTCTGTTGTCCTTCTGTTTTTGCTTTTTCGGATTTTCTATCATTTTTTAAAGGTATTGATTCTCCCCCAAAATAAACATTTCTTCTTCAGCCCCAATTCCGTTGGTGTTGGGTGGTTGCGGGAGTTTTGAGCTTGTTTAAAAGAGAAGCTGATCCATGTCAGGTAGAATTAAAGTTGATGGCTGGTTAAAAATCTAATAGATGTTGATGAGCAACTTGCGATTCTAGAAGTTCTCTTATATTCTTTAAGAAAGCTGTCTTGAGACATAAATATTTCTAGTAAATCACTTCTTCACAGAAACGCACCACGTCTGCACAACAAAAAGACCCTCCAATGTGGCGCTCCGGTCAGAATGGCCGACTGGCTGGGGGCTTAAAGATCCCGTCAACCAAAAAGACGTCATACTCCTGCCGTTGGTTAAGATGCACGCGCGATGAAATAATATGTGTCGCACTGGCTCATTCGTTGTCGGGCAGTAATTGCAATTTAATCGATTTGCGCGTATCAAGTAACAACCAGGCCCAGGGGAGTCTGGATAAGACTGTTAAGCCATATACATTTTTAGTTCATTTTATGTCTCGGGGAGATGAAATATCTTTGTTTCACAATCACCAATCTTATCTAGCACGTAAGGCCCCATTTTGAAATAACGATACGTCGATTTTTAGAGATTTTGGGGTGTTAATTTTTTTGTAAAACAGGTGTTAATTTTGGCTAAAACTGACATGAGATGGACGCAACTTGGATGTGAAAAGGGGGGGTTTTCGTGCAAAATAAGATGGGTGAGCTTGAACCCGCATATTTACATTCTCTCAGGTCGAGGAGGAACAAAGACTGAAGTGTGTAAAGCTTGCATTGTCCCAGCCGTTGAAAGGTGTCTGACAGCTAAGAGTTAAAGACAGCCGTCTGATGCGGCGACTCGGCTTGAGGTCCTTGCTACTCTGCAGGTGCATGTTCGAATCCAGGTAGCGGGGGCCGGAATAGCCCAGTGGTAGAGCGCCGGATTCGTAATCTGGTTGATCCTGGGGCTGCGGGTTCGAATCTCTGCGGGCCGTTTCGGTACAAGGGGATTTTTTCCTCGGAGTTAACATTGGTTCTGACTCCATTTCATACAGTCCTTCGAATGAGACTATCAACCGAGGTTCCGTGTGTGAACGCACGCATAACATCTTGCACACACGTAAAATCCCATCACCAACTTTCGGAAGAGAAGGCCAGTTTGGCCGTTGGTATGGATGACACGTTACACACAGCATGCACCTTCCCGGAAGTTCGAGTATGGCTGCCTTAATGGCGGGATAAAAAAAAACGGTCATGCACACAAAACTCTGCTCCCTTTGTTGGGTAGATGGGATTAATCCTTGCCTGTCTATACAGGGAGTGTCCGCAAGAGTATCAGCCTGCGTATGCAGAAAGAAAGAAAAAGAAAGAATCCAGGTAGCGGCAAAAGAAAGAAAGAGAGAAAAAGGGAAAAGGAAAGAGAGGACAACAGTATAAATCCACCCTAAGAGCTTTGGCCATTTTTGCAGTATATCTGTACACACACACGCATGCACGCACGCACGCACGCACGCACGCACGCACGCACGCACGCACGCACGCACGCACGCACGCACACACACACACACACACACACACACACACACGCATACACAGACCATACACCTAGCAACACTAAGGAATTTACTGGAATTGGATAACAAGATTAACGTCCAGTCAGCCAGGAGCGGTTGTAGACCTTCTTTGGGAGACAGACCAAAGTCTCTGAGACCTCTGCTAACTCTGCTTTAATTTGCAGTGGACCACAATGACTTAAATGTTATTAAACACACACACACACACACACACACACACACACACACACACATCCAACACGAACGTGCCCGCGCACTGTGTGTGCGTGCGTGCCTGTGTGTGTGTGTGTGTGTGTGTGTGTGTGTGTGTTGTGTGTGTGTGTGTGCGCGCGCGTGCGTGCGTGCGTGCGTGCGTGCGTGCGTGTGTGTGTGTGTGTGTGTGTGTGTGTGTGTGTGTGTGTGTGTGTGTGTGTGTGTGTGTGTGTGCGTGCGCGCGCGCGCACACACACACACACGCGTGCGCGTACATACACAATGTTGGGGATGTTTGTCCACAAGCCGTGTACGCAAAACCAGCAGCGACAGATGGCACTGTTGAATAATTAACGTGTTGACCACGCCGCTGGACTGCCAGATGATGGGGTGAGGTATCTGATTAACTCACCTGCCACACTAATGATTAGCCTGAGTCTGAATACGGAGCAGGTGAGATTGTTGACGCTCATTGTCACCTCCCTCCCCTCCCCCACTGTTTTTGTTGTTGTTGATTACATGTGACAGTGTGGTATATCTTTCAGTCAGCTGGTAACAGTATTAATGAGATGATGTGTGACTGGTTGTCGGTCAGTTCGTTATCGTGTAACCTATAGATTAGATTTGCTTGTTCCTTTGTTTATTTTTTTTCCTTCGCTTCCGTTTTATTGGTGTTGTTGTTGTTGTTGGTGGTGGTGGTGTTGTTGACATTGTTCTTCTTCTTCTTCTTCTTCTTCTTCTTCTTTCTTCTTCTTCTTCTCCTTCGTCTTCTTCTTCTTCTCTTCTTCTTCTTCTTCTTCTTCTTCTTCTTCTTCTTCTTCTTCTTCTTTTCGTGGTAACTGGATGAATGCTCATTCTACTGGGGTTTAAAACCGGGCAGGTCAGAGGTCATTTTCTTAGCAAGCCCCCTCAGTCTGGAACACACTGCTTATAGTTTACACGGTGCTCCGATTCCAGACACTCCTTTCATTGAAGCTTAAAGACTCACCTGTTTACTTATAGTTTACACGGCGCTCCGATTCCAGACACTCCTTTCATTGCAGCTTAAAGACTCACCTGTTTACTTATAGTTTACACGGCGCTCCGATTCCAGACACTCCTTTCATTGCAGCTTAAAGACTCACCTGTTTACTTATGTTTACACGGCGCTCCGATTAAAGACACCCCTTTCATTGCAGCTTAAAGACTCACCGGGTTTACTTATAGTTTACACGGCCCCTCGGTTAAAAGGACACCCTTTATTGCAGTTTTAAAAGACTCCCCTGTTTATTATATTTTAAACCGGCCCCTTCCGGTTAAAAGACACCCCTTTTCCATTGCAGTTTAAATGATCATTTTTTATTTTTGTTTACACGGCGCTCCGTTTCCAGACACCCTTTTTCTTTGCAGTTTAAAAGACTCACCTTATATTGGGTATTTTTTTAAGCCCCTATCCTCGGTCCCCAGACCAAGCCTAAGCGTTTAAAATAAACCAACTCCCTCATTTCACTTTAAAAACAAGGGAAATTTTAAAGGGGCCATCCTGCTATTGATTCCCCCCCGTATGTCCCCAGTAAAAGGTTTCATTTGTATGTGCCAAAAAAAAGGGGTTGGGTGAAACCTTTTACGTGGCAGTACAGGGAATCAATCGGTGGGAAAAATCCCCATCTTAAAGGTTTTTACAGGCGATCGCCGTTTTGAGTCACCTTAACTTTGACTAGTGGGGTTTTGAACGCGGGAATCCCCCCCCCCCCCCCCCCCCCCCCCCCCCCCTCCTTAAAAAAAAAAAGGTTGCAGCAAGATTTGGTCTGGTTTGGATGGGGGCGTCGGGGTGGGGCAGAGCTGAAAAACAGCGGGGTTTTGTTTCCCCTAACCCCTAAAAAATGACACCAAAATTGCAGGCACGACCAAAAGAGAAGGAGGGGGAAAAAGGGAAATTCACCCCCTTTTGCCTTTTGAAAATGGCCCCCCCCTTTTGTTTTCCCGCCCCTGAGATCGGGCCGGGGCGGCGGGGTTGAAAAAGGCCCAACCCGGGGAAGAGGGGTTCCTTTTAAATAAATTCTTTGTGTACCCCCCGTTCTTTAGAACAGGAAGCATTTTAAACAGGGGAAAAGAAAAAACGTGTCTGTTGTCCGTGGTCAAAATTTAGTTTCCCCGTCGCCCAAAACATCTGGGCCGATCTTTCTGAATATTTGTAGGTTTTGTTTATTTTAAGGTCCGGATGATGCCCCATGTTTTATTTTACCAGGTAGGGCCCTTCCCAAAAAGGGTCTAACCCGGGCCCAAAAAAGGGTTTTTTTCCCTTTTTGGAATATTCTTTTGCGCTGTTTGATCGTGACGTAATAATTATGGGCGATGTTTTATTGTGGGCGCTTTTTTTCAGGGAAAATAAAATGGGGGTACGTTTATAGCTTTGGGTTTTTGTTATTCTGGGCAGAAGACTAATTGCCAGAGTGGTGAAGTAAGGGGTGTGCGTTCGCTTTGACCCTAATGCCGTTGTTTCACCGGACACAGAATCCCGGTGTCTTTTTTGTTGGGGGGGGGGGGGGGGGGGGGGTGAGAAAAAAGAAGTTGTTTCGTTTTTTTTCTGGGCCCCCTCAAGGAAATGTGACACAGGGAAAAAACGACTAGAAACCCGGGGGTGTCTTTGTTTTTGGGTGCAATGAGGTGTTTTTTTGGGCTTTTGTTTTCTCTTTTTTGGGGTTTTTTTTAGTTTAAAAGGTGTACTTTTTTTAAAAAAGGGGGGGGGATAGGGGTAGGACAAAAGGAAAAGAAAAGAGAGAGGAGAGGAGGGGAAAAGAGAGAGAGAGAGAGGGGGCTCGTTTACTCTGACTTTAATGTGAGGCCATTTAGCCCATTCCATGGGGTACGCAAAAAGAAAAAAAAATCAATTTTTTTTTGTTTTGAAAAAATTTCATGGGCTGTAAAAAAAAATTTTCCATGAAAGTATTTTTAAAGCAAGTTCTATCTTTTTTAAAACATAAATATTTTTAGTTTCGTTTTTCCTTATGAAAAATTTTTTAGTTTATATATTTTTTTTTTTAAAAATCATGAAATGAATTTTGTAAAATTGTAGATTTCCCGAACACTGGGTTTTCTATTTCATTTTCCCCCGGGCGGGATTTTCTTTAATAAAGTGGAAAAATTACTACCCTGCGTTTGTTTTTAATTTCCGGAAAGCCCTTTTATTTTAAAAATCTTTGTTTAAAGTTTTCGCAAAGCGCCCAAAATTTTCACCCCCTTTCCCTGGGAAAAGGGAAAAGGGAAAAAAACCCAATTTTTGGGTCGGGTTTAAAGATAGTGCCATTTTAATTTTGCACTCAGTGTGTGTTCTTCTGTTGGGCCCGTTGTTTTGGGGGCTGAAGTTGTGTTTTTTTTATTTCGTTGGGTTTTTTGGAAACCCCTTTGGAATTTAAAAAAAAACCTTTTCCGGTTTTCCCGTATCAGGTTTGAAATTTTTCCCTTTAATTTTTTTTTTCTTTAATTTTTTGTTTTCTTTTTTCTTCAACCCGTGGCCCTGTCGTAACGGGACCTTGGGGCTTTAAAAAGAGAGAGAGGAGAGATTTATTGAATTTTTTGATTTATCTTTAATCCAAAAGGGTGAAAATTTTTGGCCCCAAACCTTTTGTCTTACAATTGTCTTGTCATGC
>CM031611.1:4301902-4321902 GCA_018398815.1 Conus ventricosus
CAGAATCTCTATCCATGTGTTCAAAGCACATCCCCCTTTCTGCACCAGAAAACAAAAATAAAAAATGACGTTTTGTCATTTATTTTTTTTTCTTTTCTTGTGTTTGTGTCGTGGGTGTGTGTGTGTGTGGGTGTCTCGTGTGTGTGTGGTACGGTGTGTGTGTGCTGTGTGTGTGTGTGTTTGTGTGTGTGTGTGTGTGTGTGTGTGATGTGTGTTGTCGTGTGTGTGTGTGAGTGCTGTGTGTGTGTGCTGTAGTGTCGTGTGTGTGTTTTCGTTTGCTTGCCCTTCCCTCGCATAAAAGTCTCCCTGTCATTTTTTGTCTTCCTGTCGGCTTGGGAAGCTCTTTGCGTCAGTATTACCATCTGTGTTGAGAGAAATCCCACCCAATAAGGCTGAAGGACTGCTTACTGCCGGTGGCAGTTTTAAATGGCAGTATCGGTTTGGGAAGGACTGTTCCTGAGGTATGCAGTGGATGGATAAAATAATAAAATGTTATAGCCTTAAAATATTCTTTTTCTTGTCTTCAGTTTTTCTAAGTTTGATAGTAAGAACATTGCAGGTTCTGTATATACTGCTGTCGTTGGTCTTGTGTCCATGTTAGGAAGAACTCATTAGGGTTTAACTTTGGAGTAAAACTTTTATCTTTTTCGTGGATACTTTTGGTGGGGTAATATCTTGTGAGATGTGTGTGTGTGTGATGTGACACGTGTGGATGGGAGTGTGGCGGAGGGCCCTGAGGGGAGGGGGGTGGGGGGGGGGGGGGAGTTATCGGAAAATGGATGGTTTGTGTGTGTCTGTCTGTCTGTCTGTCTGTCTGTCTGTAGGGGAATGTGTGCGTGTGTGTGTGTGTGTGTGTGTGTGTGTGTGGTAGCGGCGGTGTGTGTGTGTTGTGTTAGTGGTGTATGTGTGTGTGTGTGTGGTGTGCATTGAGTTGCGTGTGTGTATGTGGGTTGCTTAAGTGCATGCCTCTGTTGTGTGGTATGGTGTTGTGTGTGCGCGCACGCGCATGCATGGTCTGTGTGTGTTTGTTCAGTGTGTGTGTGTGTGTGTGTCTGTGTGCTGTGTCGGTGTGTGTGTGTGTGTGTGTGTGTGTCCGTGTCGTGTGTGCTGTGTGTGTGTGTGTGGGTGTCGTGTGTGTGTACATGAGTGGGTGAGTGTCCGTGTGTATGCGTCGTGGCGTGTGCGTGTGTGTGCGTTGGGCTTGTGTGTGTATGCTTTTATACGTCTTCTTCTAGTAACACAGGCAAAATAGGCGGACAGACACCACGAACAGCAGAGCGTTCAGAGGGCCGACGCACAGACTGTCAAATTCTATAACGATCCGATTCAGTCACCTGACATCACTTTTCCAGGTGTTTATCACCCAGGGAGGCAGATGGAATCTAGCTGGATGGAGGGATGAGAGAGGTATGCACCGAGAAATTGTCGACCGACGCGACGAGGAGAAACTCTGAGTGTCGGAGGAGACTGCTGAGAGCAGGAGGAGGCAGAGGACGCTCAGGAGAGACGAGAGAGAGAGAAGACAACACACAGAGATTGAAACGGGTACTAAAAGAATCATTTAGTCTCCGCCATCGAAAAAGATCTGCGGCAAAAACAGTGAGGCGCTCTGCAATAGTTTCTGCCAACCTGGCTGGCTGGCTGTCCGTATCCTATTCTCTCTTCTTCTCTTTCTATCTGCGCTCTCTCATCTCTCACTCTTCTCTATCTCTCTCTCGCTCTCTCTCTCTCTCGTCTTGATTTTTAAGTATCATTTTTGCGGTGTTCTTATATCGTTGTGATTTTTTTTTCATTTGATTATATCTACAATAGTAGCGAGTGTTGTGTTGAGTGTGGTGTGTGTGTGATGTGAGTCGTGTCTGTGTGTTGTAGTGTGTGTGAGTGTGTCTCGTGTGTGTGGGTGAGTGTGGTCTGTGTGCTGTGTGTGTGTGTGGGTCTGTCTGTCTGTTTGTTGTCGCATTGCGTTTCTTCGTAAACCAATTTAACCTACTTTTCATCATCTTGGTGCTCCTCGCTGTCGATTTCAAAAATAATATTTGAGGAAAGAGACGTTAATTGGAAATTAATGTCGCTTCTCACAAACTGCAATGGGCTACAAAATGAAAATAAACATTAAACGAAATAATTGATTTGGGACTGAAAAGTAAATTCAAGCTAAAATACTAAAAAGTGGAAGAAAATAATAACCTTTGTTTACTCTTTTAAAATTAGTGTCCAGGGCTGTTCTACAAACTTTGGTGTGCTTTTTATACTTAGGCATTTGTTGGTTGCTGGTTTTTAGTCCCTCAGAAGTGCGTTTTTAAAGTTCTTGAGCGATGCCTGCCAAAGGTCAGAGAGGAAGACGGGATGAAAGATTTTTGGGAAGAAGAAAGTTCGTCTGGAGCAAAAGATTACAGACATGGGAGAGCGGGGTGAGATTTTTGTTTGCTTCATGGAATAGACACGTAGTGATAAGTGAATAATTAGTTC
This sequence comes from Conus ventricosus, assembly GCA_018398815.1. Classification (NCBI taxonomy): domain Eukaryota; kingdom Metazoa; phylum Mollusca; class Gastropoda; order Neogastropoda; family Conidae; genus Conus; species Conus ventricosus. The sequence goes on from CM031611.1 coordinate 4,304,372, forward strand.
TTATATTGTTTCGGAACAAAGTCGCAATACTGAGTATTCAGTGAGCACATAACACCGGAAATTTTTTCGTTCTTTTTTGGGGTATAAAGCGCGAAAGCATCCGCATTTCATGTTTCCACGGCAATCTCAGTAGTTATGACACGTTAGCGTACTCACGTTATCTCCTAGTTATTATCTTCACATTCCTCAGATCAGTATGAAAGTGTTTTCGCTGTATTATCTTCCCTTCACACAAATGTTTATGATGTATTTTCACTGCGACTAATGACATTAATCGTATCCCAGGTCTGACCGGAACAGTGGAAGCTTAAACTGCGATTATTTCACGTCAGCTGACAATACTGCGGAGCTTTCTTCCAAATTGCCATCGATCTTAAAGAAGTGTGGACAGAATTTCAACGATTTTCAACTTCTTTTACATCTCTTCTTCTCTCTTCTTCTTCTTCCTCTCTTCTTCTTCTTCTTCTTCCTATGCGTATACGAAGGTCTTGATAATTCCTGCGGACCACTCCCTGTTTTCTGTCAGGCATGTATTAATCATACCTTCTGCCCCCAACATAGGGGATGGTGTTTTGTGTGTATTACCGTTTGTTTTTTTTTATCCGCCATTAAGGCAGCCTTACTCCATCGGATATAAGGTGTTTGTGGTTTGTCTGTCATCACATTCCAAAAGATTACCCCTGTCAATGTTCGGGTGCCTATGTGAGTACCTGGCAGAGGATTTTGCCGCCAGTATTTCACCATGTGGAGGTGGGTAGAAAAAATCATAAGACGGCAAAGATTAACCTACAATACCATTGGCACTTTAAAGGACCAGTATCGTGTGACAGCTCTCCCTTGAGGGCCTCAGCATATAAATCTGGGAACATAAAACGCCATTTATTATTGACTTAAGTCATTGTTTACGCTTGAAGTACGACTAAAGGGGTCTGTCTCTACTGCTGTTCGTTCGGCTTTCTCTCCAAGCCTAGTGGGATCAATGAGTGTAACTGTCAACTGGTCAAAGTTTACCTTTCTTTTGTGGAACTTCTGTGGTGGGTGTATTGATCAAACTTTGATGAAGTCGGGTATTTGTGTGTGCGCTTGCGCGTCAGGGTGGGGCTCACCCCACCTCGTGGGGGGTGGAGGGAGGGTCGTGCGTCAGAGTGTAATTTTTCGTGTGCTTGTGTGTGTGTGTGTGTGTGTGTGGTGGGTGTGTTCTCTGTGTGCGTGGTGCGTGCGTGCGTGCCGTGTGTGCGTGTCGTGCGTGCGTGCGTGCGTGCGTGCGTGCGTGCGTGCCGTGTGGTGCTGTTCCTGCCGTTGTGTGTGTGTAAGAGAGTGTGTGAGAGCGCTGTGTCGTGTGTGCGTATTGGGGGGGGAGGGGGGGGGGGGGATTCCTTGTGAATTTATTTTTACCTTTCGCACAGGCGCATACAGGGGATAAACTGGACACACGCTAAAGATTACGTTCTGATGGAGCCAAAACGCATAACAGTCGCAGTATCAGATCGATCAGTTTCGCTCCAACATCATTTTTCAGTAAACTTTATCTCCTATCTCTCTCTCTCTCTCTCATCTCTCTAGTCTCTCTCTCTCTCTCCTCTATCTTCTCTCTCTCTCTCTCTCTCTGTCTCTCTCTCTCTCTCTCTCCTCTCTCTCTCTCTCTCCTCTCCTCTCGTCTCTCTCTGTTGTTTGTGTTCATTTTTTTGTTTTCAGTTTCACACTGGGGACGTTAAACTGCCATCAATTGTGGTTATGTTCACCATTTGACAGCACTGAGTGTCTCTCCATCAGTGGAATTACCAGAGACATCCCGTTGGTGATCGTAGTTGTGGAAGTGGTGTTTGTCAACACCACAAAGAAGTAGCGCCCCTCCTGCCTCATGAACAAAATTTCTGTGCCAAAACATATAGTTCTACACATAGGATATATTGGATATATTGGGAACAATTTTCCTCTATGCTTTGGGTTTCGTTTTAATGCGTTAAACGTGCGCCACCGCCAGTCGTCCGGTGAAAGATGTTTTTAGAAGAGCGTCGTTTAAAAGAAGGCGTTTAAAAGAACGTCGTTTAAAAGAACGTCATTCTGCTTGTTTATATCCTTACATCATGATAATAACTTGGCTTTCAAGGCTCATCCAATACTTTTTTGTGTTGATTAAAGATATTCACAGTATTCTCAGCTGTTTTTCTAGGGCACCCATATTTAACGTGTCTGTCTGCTTAAGACGGACTATTACCACGGTGAGAATGCCAGACGACCAGAATAACTTTAACACGATGTATCCTTCATACCAAGACACGACGGGCAAATTCATGAATCTCAAAAACAAATCGATTCTGTAATCTGATTCATTTGGTCATTCTCTGGCTTATCTGACCAGGCAAACAGGTACTACTCGAATTCTATTGCAAGTCCTCAGTTACCTTTGAATGTTTCTTCTCATTTATCGACACCCTCATTGTGAAGATGCTTGGTCTTCTTCTACACTATTACCAGTCAAATGCATTGAAACTTAGGTTCACGCTGGAATTCCGAAAGCTTAATCTGGACTCTCTGCTGAAGTAAGTGACAATAATGAGAGAGAAGTTTGAGTCTGTACTGGAACGTGCCTTTTGTTTTTAGGATAATGTAGGACTGAGTGTTTACATTAAGCTAGTGGGGGGCCGTCCTCTCTATAGATGACTGTTTTTCTATTGTCATCTGTACTCTGTGATTTCCTGTGTACATGGAATCAAGACCTTGATAAACAATAGGAATCAAGCCTGTGTTCATCTGTACTCTGTGACTTCATTGTAACATGCAACAAGAACCTGCTAACAATAGGATCCAGTCCTGTCGTCAAAAACATTCCACTTCCTTCACAGGGAAAAAGACCCAATCATTCCTTAAATGTTTTTCTTCTAATCTCACTTTCTCACTGGAAAACCCAAACATCATATATGTTTTTCTCTCTTCACTTTCTTCACTGGAAAACCCAACATCATTATAAATGTTTTTCTCTCATTCCACTTTCTTCACAGGTAAAACACAAAACATCCTTAAATGTTTTTGTCTCTTCCACTTTTCCTTACAGGTAAGTCACTGTCATGTGACGTAGCCTACATCAAGGCATGTGACGCTCCATTTGCGCATGAAGTTTGTGATGTGAATTCTATTTCCCCGTCTGTCCAACAACTAAAGGAAGAATATTCATATGGCTTGACTTGTGTAGCGGGGCTGTCCCCAAAATAAATGTGAGTCATGACTCATTCAAGAAACGAATTTGTGGTCTTTGGGTGAAAGTGATCCACTGAGTGCTGTTTAACAAGGGATGGTAACGGTAAGGGTGCTCCGGTCATGTGTTTGAAGGACAACTGAGTATGCACTTCACTGGGGGCGGCAAGGGACGGAAAGAGTCGTTTTACACCGCAGTTGGCCTAGAGACTCGAAACCTGTCAGGACGGTGGTCCGTTTGTGATGACCTGTCAGTACCAGGTCGAGCGATAGATAGTGGGCGGAAACTTACAGGGTGGAAAACTTAAAGAAGAAAGATAAAGAATTCATATGTTGAATCTAGGATAGGTTTATTTCACGAACCTTATTCGTGTTTCAGCCCTTCAACCCTTTTACCCTGCGGCCCTTCCACCCTCTACCTTTCGCCACGTGAGGTGGTTGAAGAGGGCCTTGCGTGTGAGGTAAACACACTGGTAGTTAGCCCCAGCACAGGTACCAACATCCATGGCGAGAGGAGTTGTATGCTCTGTCGTTTCCCTCAGAGACTAGAAGAACTCTAGGAAGAGATGTCGAGAACTCGTATCTCCAGGATCAGGCAGTTTCGAGGGGGCAGTAATATTGTCTCGGTAGAGACAGGGAATTGAGGAAACGCAGTGAGGGGAGCTTTTTCTTTGAGGCATGGTGAATCGTCCTCAGTTGATGACGGGAGTGTATGTATTCTCCCTGCGTTCGGATTTTGTGGTTAAAGGTATTGTGGGAAGGGGCCATAGCTTTTTTATAATTCGGTTGCTAACTGCGAAGAACGGAACTCCTAAATTATTTTATCTCTCTCGTGTGAGGAGTAGATACTGCTGTATAGGGAATTCGCTGTTGTGTAGATTCGAGTTGTCTCTAGGTCGAGTGTAGGAGAGAACATGTGTGAGATATATCTGTCTACAGTCGTGGCAGTGAGTACAAGTTGTAAACTTGTTTACAAGGCGGTGATGATTTAGTTAAAATTGTTTTTCCTGAAGTGAGAGGCGGAGAAGTGAAAAACATTCCGGTTAGTTGCGCCTTTTGGTTGGTTGTGGAAAGCAATTTGCGTCGTGAGCTATGAGTAAAGGCTGTCTTGAGTTGCGGTGTATTGCAAGAGTGACGTGTGACTGTGGTGACCCGACTCCAATTGTCACCCAGGCTGTTTAGCTGCCGTTTGTTTCCCGGACAATTATACAATATAAAGATTTCTATTTGTACCCTCAAGGGTTTGAGGGTTTAGGAAAAAAAAATCGATTTCTATTTTGTATCCTCAAGGGTTTGGAGGGAGAAAAAAAAAGGATGTTCTATTTGTGCCCTGCTAGGGGGTTTTGAGGGAGGGGGATAAAAAAAAAAATAAAAGAAAATTTAGTGATTATCTGATTGTGTAATTTATTTGCATTTGTTGTTGTTTTTGCTATTTCTATGTTGTGTTTTATCGGTGGTGTGAGATTTCTTTTGGTATGCCTCTGCTACGTTATAGGGTTTTTTTTTTCTTTTGCTAAGATTTTCTTTTTGACCCTTCTCCCCTCCTCGGGTCCGATAGCCTCAACATCCTCATGCTCGAACCTCCGGCTGCTAGGGGGCCAGGTACGTTGAGGAGTCGTTTTTCCTTCCCCTAGTGGATTAAGAATTGTCCTTTGTCCCCTTTCCCGGACTGGATTGCCCCATAACTCTTCCTGCGTTTGAGCCATGGGGGACTGGCGTTCGGGGACGTCAATGTCTTATCCTCTCCATAATTATCCTATTTCTTTCGCTTTCCTATAGTTTCAGTTTGATTTTTCCCTTGCCCTCAGTGTTGTGGGATCAACTTTCTTCCTCCGTCACGCCGAGTAGTGGTAGGTGGTGGAGTTGTTACCGCTCTGCCCAAATATACTTCTTATCTTTTGATCATTTTTTTTTTGGGTGTGGTGCGAGCGAGATTTTCTTTGAGTTTGTACGTGAATGTGCAGTTTATTGACTTGATTGTTTATATTTGTATGTTATTATCTGTTGTGTGGAGTATATTTGTGCCGTGATTTGTTTTTTCCCGTCTCCAGTTTCACGGGAGACAGTGTCCACTAGGGTGCTTGTTCTGTGGGCTTTCTTTTGCTTTTCTTGATTCTCTGCTCACTATTTCCGGTGCATGTGTATCTATTCTTTTCCTTTTCACCCATTTTCATCAACCTCCTATAAAAACCTTCTCCGCATTTTGGATAACTAGCTAGTTTTCTTTTCATCATTTTTCTCATCTTTTAGGTAGGATCTTCCGTAGTTGGTGTTGTCTTCCCTCTTTTTAATTGTTGTTGCTTCATTGGTTTTTGTAAATTTATATTCATTTTTTGTATAAGGACGGTACATTTGTTTTTGTTTAATAATTCTATTTGAAAGTAAAAGTACGAAAGGAAAAGGACTGACAACAAGAACATTTAAGTACTAAAGCATTTTAAAGAATTTATTTGTCAGGAGAAAACTTTATATTGTGTTTATTTCCTTTCTTTAGGAACTGTTTTGCATCTTAAATGTTTCATTTTGTATTTCTAATTCCAAATTGATAGCAGTGCAAATTATTTTTGGACAAATTACATTCTTGGTATTTCATATCTCCCTGTTTAAGTAAGCTGTTTTCTGTTTACCGGGAAATTGAATTCTGTATTTGTAGTATATCTATAATTACGGTTTTGGGAATCTATAACACCATTATCATTATATCGACTCTTATTTTTATTCATACGATTCGTAGATTGTTTGGTGTTTATATTTGACGGTTCTAATTTGTGTGTTGATTTTGTTAATATAAATCTGTTTATACAAGCGCTGTATCGCTTGGGTTTGGATGGAGAAATACTTTCTTAATTATGTGCAACAATGCACAGATTGGGGCCATGACTGGGCTAAGTGAGTGAAGAGAGAGGAAATCAAAGTGAAATTAGAAATGGTGAAGAAAAGGAGACTACAGAGGGGAAGTTGAAGCTGAAGCAATAGACTACAGAGGGAAGCTGAAGAAAATAACATTAGACAGAGGGCTAAGCTGTATGTCTGAAGCAAATAGACTACAGGAGGGAAGCTGTAAGAAAATAAATTTCAGAGAGGAAGTGAAATTTGAAGAAAAATGGATTACAGAGGGAGCGCGAAGCTGGGAAGAATCGTCAATTTAAGTTGAGCAGTTAGAACTAGAGACTGATGATGAAATTAGATGAATTACAGGCTTCGAGAGGATGACCTCACCAGTCGGGTTTTTTATCGCCAGCCATGCTCCTCAACTCGAAGCGGCCTTATATTCTCTAAAGTTGCCACCTTTGAGGAAAACAAAAACGGATGACATTGATAGTGGTCTTTTTCCGTTTGTGTATGTCACGCATCGTCCTTGTGGTTTGGACAAAGGAAAATGTGGGGGGATCACTGTATTATTGCGTCGTTGTTTAAGGGGCTTGCGCTTTGATCATTGTAACACCACACTTGCTGCGAAACATAATTTAAACTTGGGATCTGGTTGAAAGACAGAAAATCCTCAAGAAATTTCAATGTTTCTTGCTGTTTCGTTTTCACGAACGCTTTCCGTTCTGTGCGCCTCTGAAAATGGGAGATTCGTTTTCCGTCGTTTCAGAATCCGATGAGTCTTGGTTTGCCGATACTCGATGGATCGATTTATCTAATACGACATAGACTTTGTCAGTCACTGCGAGATCTCCTTCTTAGGAGACAACTGTTTCCAAAGCGTGAGCCAAGATCTGGCCACACTTTCCTTAAGAATAGAGACAATTGTGCTAGAACGTGGAGGAAATGTGTCCAAGATTGGGCCTGATCAGTATTGTATCGCTCACCCAGATAAGGGGCGTGGTAGGTAAAGGACGAATTTTCCATTCTTTGGTATCATTGCGTCATGTTACTATACCATTCCAGGGTCCAGGGATTGTTACAGGAAACGGAATTCGTGGGTCTTTCTTGTGAGTCTAAAGGATATACCCTATCTAGGATTCAGGTAAGCGGATTTTCCGACATGGTTCGGAGTGACTTTCGTCAATTCCAGTACTCACCGCCGGACACGACCCGATTACTTCTCAGCAAACGTTCCGAGGTCGTGGACAACGACCACCAGTAGACCTTTTGGGCCAGTTCGTTGGGGGCCATAGTAACAGAGGTTCACGAAAATCAGTCGCTTGACGCGATCTGACAATGCGCTATCTGTTTCTTTTGTGATGGCAAGTTCCATTTTTTTCTGAAACTAGAATGCCCTTTCAGATCCTGGGTGATTCAAATTCCCGCCATTAGTCTCCTCTGATTGGAAGAAGGCCTTTTTTGACACACAGATCAATCCTGTTTGATGGAACTTGGTGTTTGAAATTCCGGAGCCATCAATGAGTTTGCTCAGGGCTTCGGTTTTGCGAGACAACTGGGGTGCTCCATGTGGTTTACGGATCTTTCGTGCTTCAAGACCAGCGTATCTCAAAAACACTGTCCATAAATGAGTGTAGGTTCGGTTAGGAGGCAAGATGTGAAACGTTCCGCTGGCGAAAATTTCTGGTCGATTACACCGTACACTTTTTTAACTCCGGCTTTTCTTACCGCCTGTGTTATTGATAATACCAGTCGGCGACTTGATCTTGGGCAATGTTGACTGGTGTCGTCGATACAGTACATGGTGCTACGGCTGCTGGAGGATCGTTTGTTCCTTGTCTTGTGCTAGTACTAGAATGTCATACATCATAGAGCAGGGATAGGCTACAAAGCCGCTTAAAAGTCTCCATAAATCATGGATGAACTCCCAGTTGACCAGAGGATGATTTAAAAGAAATGCAAGGGGATAAAAGGTCGAGACGCTGATCGAATATACTTTCATGCTGCTTAAAGGTCTGTCACGGTACGTACAAACTGACAATCAAAATCGTACATACTGGACTCTAACATTCTCTACAGGTGTGTACCTGGACGGGGACTAATAAGACAAGTCTGTGGTTCCTAAACCACTGAGAGAAAAACAGTGTACACAGCGGCAACTTGCATGCATTGTTCGTCTGGCGCAAGGCTGGGATGCAAAAGGAACATTCAAAGAGAGTGTCTTCTGATCTCTTTTGATTGCGCCAGTGGCTCTTGGTCACAAAGGAGTTACGAAATACTGTCCGCTCATGTGACATCTGCCAAAAGACATATCAGAAAGGTCGCTGTCCCATGTGCTCCTTTGCCACGCTAAAATGTCCTATCATTTCCGTTCCATTTTCGGAAAGGTAGCTATTTGACTCTTGTTGGACCTTTTACCACTGTCTTCTTTCCTGGCTATCGCTTTATCTTGACTTTGGTGGGATACAGCAACAAGGTATCCGGAAGCGATTACATGAAGAAAATTGTTTCAAGTATCTGTTTGCTGTATGCCCTTACTTTCAATTTTTTCCATGAGTGGGTCTTTCCATACGACGATAATTACTCTGGGATTGTCGGAAGCAATTCATTTATGATCTCATGAGAGAAAAATTCAGACTCCGTTGTCAATCTCTTCCATTTTCAACAATCGCCATTGTCATACCCATCGATGGCTCATGGTTGAATCGTTTCAAAGGAACGTGTGAATCGTCCATGTTGAGAAAGGCTTCGCAGAAGGCAAGAGCCCCCCTGGAATGGGATCGTTTCATACCGGATGTGTCCTTTTGACTTACAGGGAAATGTCCGCGAACGAACGCTGTGGACTGTCTCGCACATTGAGTCTTCTTTTTGGACACTCATCCAAGGGGTCCTTTGGATCTACTTGATGACACACAATGGACGGTAATAAGACGGGACTTACCTGAAGTAATACTGTTTTTCAATATCGTTTATGAACTCCATAATCGTTTGACAGGATGCATGTGAGCTTGCTCAACAGGTAAGTCTGTATAGGAAAAAAGTTGTGTAAAAGGTCTTTGCAGACAGAAAAGCAAGGGCAACGTTCTTCAGCTGATGCGGGATGGATTACGTCCTGGCTGCTTACTATTCGCATGAACATTACAAGCTCTCGTGTTTGTGGTAGTGAAGGGTCCTTTTCAGGTGGTCCGAAAAACTTTCTGAAGTAAATTATTATGATCAAAATGGCAATACACTGAGAAGGTATTTCATGTGAAAACGCTGTTGAAGATGGTTTGTTGAACGTACATTTTGTTGCCCATCAACCGTCGGTTGCTGTGATTTGTCCTATGTCAGAAACTGATGTCAACATGACAGACATTTTCAGGTGATGAATTTGTACCACAATGTTATACGTACAGGGGTACAGTATCAAAGGTTTATGTAAAACAGCATATGTAGGAAGTTGTTAACATTGTCTACCAGATGGCACGATGATGTTGTGCCCACTTCTATTCTCTGTCCTATACCAAAGGTGAAACTCCGTATGAGGATGTGTCGGTTCTGTCTAATGTTTTGTCTACAGTCAAACAGAACTGCTCAAAGACATTTTGAAAGACTTTCAAGGATTAGAGTTGTATGTCGGTTGATATACCCCATGGTACAGTAACTGGCACTTGAAACCATAGTTTTCAGTTAACTTCTGAAGTTACCCGATGCAATTCGCCAGTAAGAAGTTCTCAAAGACACAGGAGAAATTACTCTCCACTATGAGAGAGAGTGCTTGGCTATTGTTTGGAATGTGAGAAGTTCGCCAGGGTTCTTTCTGGAAGATTGTCTTCAAGGTTTACAGACTGACCATAGCGCCACTGACGTTATTGAAATCGTCATAGACTAAGCAACTGAAGGTTTTAAGAATGGCTCTTTGGCATTTGCAGGAATTCCCAGTTTTATGTATGCTCCTGTGCACATGGAACACAAAATGTCTGCAGATAGTTTTGTTGTCACGTGCGTGTATGATTCATGGACAAATGTATCTGTCTTCTAGGGATAATGTGCTATTCCTGTTTTTTGTCTGTCTTAAATGGATTCACGGCCTGTTTTTGTTCACTTTCTGACGGTTGTCTTTGTATGCTACCTGACGATTTTAATTATTCACAGTGAGCCTTATTTATGCTTATTTTTGCTTATTGAAGTGGACTTATATGTTTTCAAGCAAAAACAACCTTACTTGATGTTGATGGAATTCATTTTTTTCGCTTTCGATAATGCAATGGGAAAACTCAGTATATTTTTATGTTATAATTTGCTTTGCAAGTTGGATTATTTTGGTATGTGTGAGTGAGCTATTAACTCTTGAGAATGTTATATTCACTTGTTTGTATGGTGCTCAAGGTGTACAAATACTCAATCTTGTTTTCGCATTTGTCATTGTACAGCTATGGGGAAGCATGTGACTTTTCATGGAATATAAACACTCATGTGGGAAAATGAAGTAACTATGTTGATACTATGTTTATTTTGGGTTCATGGCTATTGTGAAAAACATGTTTAGCGTGGAAATATTCTCAGTTTCTTGAGGGTTTTTGAAGATTTCTGATTGTGTCATGACAAGATCGATGGAAAATATGTGCTTCACTTCTTAATGTATGAACACAATTTGTACTTTGATTTGGTATAGCCCTATATTGTTTTATCCTTGTAATTTGTGAAATGTATTTGTGATAATATGGTGATCAATTTATGATTGTTTTTTTTTAGATAATGATTGAAAGTTTGAGAACATGCTATGTATGCGTGGATCAGTGTTTGTGATTGATTCTATTCGTTTGATTATCTTATTTGGTGATTCATGTTCGTGATGTGACACATTTTTGTGATTTCTGGGTCTCTGAATGTTGTGTTTAAGTGAAGTGTTTATCCTTTAAAATTATTTTCTCGGGATAAAGTCTACTTTTATAATCCCAGTGTTGGGGGGTGTTATGTGACGTAGCCTCACATCAAGGCATGTGACGCTAATTCGCATGGATGTTTGTGATTATGTAATCATTCCCGTGCCCACATCTTAAGGATGTGTTTTTCTTATGGCTGATAGTGTTAGCGGGTCGTCCCAAACTAATTGTGAGTATGATCATTCAAGAAAAACGATGTGGTCATTGGGTGAAAGTGCACCAATGAGTAGTGATTAGTTTTAACAAGGGCTTGGGTATAAGGAAAGGTGCTGGTCATGTGTTTTGCAACTATGAGTAGTATTGCACTCACTGGGAGAAGGGTAATGGAAAGAGGTCAGTTTTTATAACCCAGCAGATGGCCTAGAGACTCGTACCTGTCTGGACGGTGGGTCCTCTTTGCTCTGAACAGTCATTTTCCAGGTGAGCGAGAGATAGTGGGGGATAGCATACTGGGGAATATCTTAAAGATGAATGAAAGGAATTCTTATGTTACGAATTAAGAAGGTTACTTACACGAACCGTTTTCGTCGTTTCAGCCCTTCAACCCTTTTACCCTTCGACCCTTCACCTCACCTTTCAAACCGTGAGGTGCGTGATGTTGGCCATGGTTGTGAGGAAAACATGGTAGTTCAGCCCCAGCATGGTACCAACTCCAGGGAGAGGAGTTTGAAGCTCGTCGTTTCTCAAGAGACAGAAGTACTCAGGAAGAGAAGTCGAACTCCCGTATTCAAGGTACAGGAGAATATCGGGGGGCAGTAGTTTATTGTCTCGGAGAGACAGGGATTGTAGAAAGCAGGGGAGCTTTTCTTGAGGCGAGGCAGGTCATCTGTGTGGTGATTGGGGGTGTTTTATGTATTTCCTGGTTCGGATTTTTTGGATAAGGGATTGTGAAGGCCATTAGCTGATGTAGTAGCGGAACTAAATTATTTGATCTCTCGCTGTGTGAGGAGAGATACAGTGTAAGGAAATACATGTGTGAAGGGTTGATTGTCTCTCGGTGTGGGAGAGACTACATGTGTGCAGTTTTATTGTCTCTCCAGTGTGTGAAGGAGATACAGTTTGTCAACTATGGTTACAAGCGGTTGATTGATTTAGTAAATTGTTTTCCCTGAAGTGACGAGGGGGAGAAGTCTAAAAAGACCTTCGGTTCAGTGCGCCCTTTTGGTTGTTTGGATGAAAGATTGCGTGGTGCTTATTGGTGTAAATGCTGTCATGGCATTGCGGGTATGCAAAGGAGTGACAGTTGTGACAAAAACCCATACAATCTTAAGTGTTTTTCTCTCTTCATCTTCTTCACCAGGAAAACCCAAAACATCATAAAATGTTTTTCTCTCTTCACTTTTCTTCACAGGAAAACCCAAATCATCATAAATGTTTTTGTTTCTTCTCTTCCTCTTTATTCATCTGGAAACCCAAACATTTCATAAAATGTTTTTCTCCTCTTCCACTTTTGTCTTCACGGAATAAAACCCTTACATCATAAATGTTTTTCTCTCTTCCACTTTCTTTCACAGGTAAAACCCAAACATCATAAATGCTTTTTCTCGCTTCCAACTTTTTCACAGGGAAAAACCCAAACTTCTTAAATGTTTTCTCTATTCACATCTTTCCATTAAGGTAAACCCAAACACTCGATATTGTTTTTCTCTCTTTACAATTTTCTTCAACAGGATAACCCCAAAAACACATAATGTTTTTCTCTCTTCCACTTTCTTCACAGGTGAAACCCAAACATCTTCAATGTTTTCTCTGCTTCCCACTTTCTTCACAGGAATACCCCAAACATCATAAATGTTTTTCTCGCTTCCACTTTTCTTCACAGGTAAAAACCCTAATCATCATAAATGTTTTTTCTCTCTTCCACTTTCTCCAAGGAGTAAAATCCCTAACATCATAAATGTTTTTCGCCTCTTTCCACTGTCTTCACTCGGAAAAACCCGCATAACATCATAAATGTTTTTCTCTATGCCACTTTCTTCACAGGAAAAACCCAAACATCATAAATGTTTTCTCTATCTTCCACTTTGCTTCACAGGAAAACACCAACATCATAAAGGTTTTTCTTATGCTTCCACTTTCTTTTTCAAAGGGTTAACAAAAACATCAATACAATGTTTTTCTCTCTTCCACTTTCTTCACAGGAAAACCAAAACATCATAACTGTTTTTCTCTCTTTCTCTGTTCTTCACAGGAAAAACCTAAAACATAATAAATGTTTTTCTCTCTTCCACTTTCTTCACAGGGGATATCCCATAAACTCATAACTGGTTTTTCTCTCGGTTTTTTGTGCGGCTTCTGTTGTGTTTCTTTGTTTGTTCCACAATAAAAAAAAATAAAAAAAAGGCACACGCACTGCACGCACGCACACTACGTCACAGCACGCACGCAGACACACACACTCACACCACCTCAAACCGTCACACGCAATACCACACACACAGCTCTCACACCCATTTTTCCTGACTATACTCTACCTCCACTCCAGGCGAGGGCAAAAATGTGACAGACACTCTAACAGGTTCAGACGGGACGACACAGAGGTCCACGTGCACAGAGTATTATCGCACCGTACCTGGGATTACGGTCACTGGTTCCTTTTCAGAGCATTTACCAACAAAGAACCATTTAGCACGCGAGGGAGAGAGAGACGAGTGAGTGAGAGGAGAGAACTCGTAAGTAGGGGATAGGAGGGGACACATAGAGGTTATAGTATTAGGGGGGTAAGATCCTCATTTATTCCCTTCAAAGAGCTCTGCAGCAGAGAAGAAACGCTGCTCAGCGAAAGTTTCTGCCCCCTGGCAGCATTTGAGCGAAGGAAGGATGCAATTTTTTAAAAAGGAGGGCGTTTAAGAAAATCATGTTCTGTTCGTTTATTAAAGAGCGCCGCGTTCACGAGTTACGTGATTTCTTTCAGTTGAATGAAAGTTATCATAAATGAAGATGTGAATATTTTGGGCTTCCTTTTATAGCTATGTCTGTCTGCTTCTGTCTATCTGTCTGTCTGTCTGTCTTCTCTCTCTCTCTCTCTCTCTCTCTCTCTCTCTCTCCTCTCCTCTCTTCTATTCTCTCTTCTCTGCTCTCTCACCACACACACCACACAACACACACAACACACACACAACTCACACCGCACATCACACACACCACACACACACACACACACACACACACACCACCCACACACACACACACACACTCACCCGCGTGAGCGCACACACACACATCACACAACACACACACATCACACACACACTCACTTACACCACACATACCACACACACACACACACACACACCACACACACCACATCTACTGCCGCGCACAACACACACACACACACCACACACACACACACACACCACACCACACACTACACTCACGCGCACGCCGCACACACAACACACACACGCACACAAACACATCACACACTCACACACGACACATACACTCACACACACACACACACACACACACTTCTCGCCACCCTTGCGCGCAAACAACACAACCACCACACTACAGCGTCTAGATGGATACGTAGCTGTGTTGATGTCTCAAGTGCAGGTTTGCGTTTCGCGCGCACACACACACACCACACACACCACACAACACTCACACACCACCACTCCATCCGCACACACTCACACACACTCACACACACACACACAACTCACACACTCATGCGCGCACGTCGCGCGCACACACACACACCACACACACACACACACACACACACAAATACACACACACACCACAACACACACACACTCACGCGCGCGCGCTCGCACAACACACCACAACACCACACACACTCACACTCACGCGCACGCGCGCACACACACACACACACACAACACACACACACACACAACATACACTCACACACACCACACACACACACTCACGCGCGCTGGCGTGCGCGCACACCACACACACACACACACTCACACTCACGCGCGCGGCGCACACCAAACTCAAGCTTCGTCTCTCTCCATCCTCTTTTTTCCTTTCTGGTCATTCTCTCTCTCTTCTATATATATATATATACATATATATCGTCATTTGAAGGTCATTTTTCTCTAATATTTTCATATGGTTATTTTTTTCTTCCTTTTCAATTTTTATCATATTACGCACGCACACACAAAACACCTCCTCCCACGCACATACACACACGCACAAACGCACCGCACGCACAGAGAGAGATGGGAGAGAGAGAGAGAGTATATATATATATATATACTATATATATATATATATTAGATATGTGTGTGTGTGTGTGTGTGTGGTGTGGTGGGTGTGTGTGTGGTGTGTGTGGGAGAGAGAGAGAGAGAGGAGAGACGAGAGGGGAGGAAGAGAGAGACGTGAAGAGAAGAGAGTGAGTGGTGAGACCGTGAACGACAGACAGACAGACAGACGGACAGACAGAGCAGGCTTTGGCCAAGGCAGTTCCACTTCGCAACAATGGGGGACTGAAGAGATGATATTTGTGAAGCGAATCAGCCAGAAGGGAGGAAGAATACAAGACAGTACTATATAAAACAATAAAATACAATACAACATACACAATGCAAACGCGCGCGCACCGAACACACACACACACTCACCACACCACACACACACCACACACACCACACACACACACACACACTTACCACCACCACACACACACAAACACACACCACACACAACACACAACACACAAACACACAATCGGCCACCCGACCCGTTCGTCTTATTATTGCAATCTCGCGGAGAATCAAAAACAAACAGAGAGAGGGAAAAAAAAGGAAGAATGGAATGAAAGAAAGAAAAATAAATTTAAAACGGGGGCTTCTCCCCATCTTGAAGGTTGACAGAGTTTCCCGGTAAGTAGCCCAAGGGAGTGAACTCTCCTCAAGTCACTGGAGTTGGGGGTGGAGGGGTGGGGGAGGCGTGGGAGGAGAAGGTGGAGGCGAAGTGGGGTGAGGGTGGTCATGCCTGTGGCGTAGAACGCCTGTGGGGGTTGGGGAGACCCCACTTTCTTCACAGGAAAACCCAAACATCAAAATTTGTTTTTTCTCTCTTCCACTTTCTTTCCCACGAAAACCCAACATCATAAATGGTTTTTCTCTTTCCATTTCTTCACAGAAAACCCCAAAACATCAAAAAGTTTTTTCCCTTCCACTTTCTTCCAGAAAACCCCAAACATCAAAATTTTTTTTTCTTCTTCCACTTCTCACAAAAAAACCCAAAACACAAAAATTTTTTCTCTTTTCCACTTTCCCTTTCACGGGAAAAAAACCCAAACATCATAAATTTTTTTTTCCCCTCTTCCATTTCTTCACAGGAAAACCCAAACATAAAATTTTTTCCCCTTTTCCACTTTTTCACGGGAAAAACCCCAAAAACATCATAAAGGGTTTTTCTCTCTTCCACTTTTCTTCACAGAAACCCCCCCAAACATCATAAATTTTTTTCTCCTTCCACTTTCTTCAAAAAAAACCCCAACATCATAAATTTTTTCTCTCTCCACTTTCTCAAGGAAAACCCAAACATCATAAATGTTTTTCTCTCTTCCATTTTCTTCCGGGGAAACCCCAAACATCATAAATGTTTTTCTCTCCCACTTTTTCACGGGAAAACCCAACTCTAAATGTTTTTCTCTTTTTTCCACTTTCTTCACGGGAAACCCAACTCATAAATGTTTTTCTCTCTTCCCTTTCTTCACAAAAACCCAAACATCAAAAGGGGTTTTTCTCTCCCATTTTCTTCACAGAAAACCCAAAACATCATAAATGTTTTTCCTCCCATTTTCTTCACGGGAAAACCCAAACTCATAAATTTTTTTCTCCTTCCACTTTCTTCACAGGAAACCCAAACATCATAAATTTTTTCCTCTCTCCCTTTTTTCAAAAGGAAAACCCAACATATAAATGTTTTTCTCTTTTCCACTTTCTCACAGGAAAACCCAAACATCATAAATGTTTTCTCCTTCCACTTTCTTAAACAGAAAACCCAAAACACATAAATGTTTTTTCTTTTCCACTTTCTTCACAAAAAAACCCAAACATCAAAAATTTTTTCCCTTTTCCACTTTTTCACGGGAAAACCCAAACTCTAAATGTTTTTCTCTCTTCCACTTTTTCACAGAAAACCCAAACATCAAAAAGGGTTTTTCTCTCTCCACTTTCTTCACGGAAAACCCAAAACATAAAGTTTTTCTCTCTTCCACTTCTTCACAGAAAACCCCAAAACACAAAATTTTTTTCTCTCTCCATTTTCTTCACAGAAAACCCAACATCATAAATGTTTTTCTCTCTTCCACTTTCTTCACAAAAAACCCCAAAAACATCAAAATTTTTTTCTCTTTTCCACTTTCTTCACAAAAACCCAAACCATAAATTTTTTCTCTCTTCCACTTTCTTCACAGAAAACCCAACATCATAAATGTTTTTCCTTTTCCCTTTTTTCACAGGAAAACCCAAACTCAAAAATGTTTTTCTCTTTCCACTTTCTTCACAAAAACCCAAACACAAAAAGTTTTTTCTCTCCCCCCTTTCTTCACAAAAACCCAAACACTAAAGTTTTCTCTTTTCCACT
>CM031611.1:4324402-4326902 GCA_018398815.1 Conus ventricosus
TGTGAAGCGAATCAGCCCAGAAGAGGAGGAAGAATACAAGACAGTACAATATAAAACAATACAATACAATACAACATACACACTGCACGCGCGCGCACGCAACACACACACACACACACACACACACACACAACACACACACACACACACACTTACACCACACACACACACACACACACACACACACACACACACACACACACACACACAATCGGCCAGCCGACCCGTCGTCTTATTATTGCAATCTCGCGAGAATCAAAAACAAACAGAGAGAGAAAAAAGGAAGAAAGAAAGAAAAAATAAATAAAACGGGGCTTCTCCCCATACTTGAAAGGTTCAGAGTTCCCGGTAAGTAGCCCAAGGGAGTGAACTCTCCTCAAGACACTGGAAGTGGGGTGGGGTGGGGGAGGCGTGGGAGGAGAAGGTAGAGCAGAAGAGGGAGAGGGTGGTCATGCCTGTGCGTAGAACGCCTGTGGGGTTGGGGAGAGGTCTGGGGTGGAGGGATGGGAGGGAGGGGGTTCCGTTGTGGAGGGAAGGGGGAACGGATGGGGGTGAGGTGTGGTGGGGGGGGATCAGGGGGGGGGGGAGGTGAGTGAAAGGGTTTGTCGGGCGTCGCGTTTTCGACTGTTGGTATAGAATCGACAGGATTATGTGAACTCTCTCTCTCTCTCTCTCTCTCTCTCTCTCTCTCTCTCTCTCTGTTGGTAATTTCATTTAGAGAGCAATGGCGTTAGGAACGGAGTAATTAATGCTGCACTTGCTTCATGAATGTCTTCCTTGTTAACTTTGAACACCTTTCAGCTGAGTGCTTGTACCGATTTATTTTGACCTTGTTCACTCACTTTGATATGGGCCTGTGGCCTGTCAAATAAAATATTCTGAGTTCTCTCTCTCTCTCTCTCTCTCTCTCCTCTCTCTCTCTCTCTCTCTCTCTCTCTCTCTCTCTCTCTCCTCTGTATGTGTGGTGTGTGTGTGGGTGTGGTGTTGTGTGGTGTGTGTGTGTGTGTGTTGTGTGTAACTTGCTTGACTTTGTGTCTTGAAATTCAAAGACGCTAGCAGACACAACATACTAGTAGTAATGGTAACACAATAAACCTGTCAGCTGAGACACAGGTACTCAGACACATATTTAACAAATGGTTTCTGAAATTCATAATCTAAAAACAAATCGGTAGGTTTAAGGTAACTGTTATTTACTACTTTTGACACGTGGAATCAAACGCACAGTTTAGGCCTTCAAATCAGTGAAAGGTGGGTTCATTTCTATTTTCTACGCATCTGCCGAAAGTTTACTCTAATCCAAACGCTAACCTGACCTCAATACTTCCTTAACCGAGCGTAACCCTAATCCTAACACTAAACTGTAAAAGAAAAGCAAAATACATTTAAAAAAAAAAGCTTCATAACTGTTTTTGCTTTTTTTTTTCTTTTCTTCCTGCTGTTTCTGAATCTGTAAGAGTAGCCTCCCATGATCATGATTTTTGTGCTCAGTCTAACTCGTGCAATGTCCCTGTTGTTGAGTAGATTCTGTACGTAGTTAGACTGTTTCTCATATCATCAAAAAAGGTACAATCCCGTAGAAAATTGCATCCATCCTCTGCAAAATCCGTCGAGATCGCCGAGGTTGTGTAACTAGATTTGTTTTGTGGACCGGAAGTTCGTTCAGTAAGGAAGGGCCTTGACATATGACTATAAATAACTCTTGCTTTGAGATGTTAAAACGTACACGGTGACATATGATTAACGCTGACGCCCACAATTGACGTACATCTGACATGATGACATCTGGTTTCAGGATGTTCAACAAATGACATAGGCTTAGCGACGTCAAGTATAACGTATAATATCAAGACGGAATCCCCCTCCACGGGGAATGACGTAATGCCTCTGACGTAATCCATGACGTGTGTTTGTACAGGACATGATGTCCATGGATGACGCCCGCTTGCTGAAGAGGTCCCTGAGAGAAGAACTGGAGCATCACTTCGAGCTGCTCCAGGAGGCGGAGGAGGACCTGCTGCAGAGGATTGAGGCCCTCAAGGCTCAGCGCCAAGCTGTGTCCCAGAGGAAGCGTTCCCACTACATGTGCATGGTCAACATCGTCGCCTGCTATAAATAGACGCTCGTGCTTCTCGTAGTGTCTCGCGCGGGTACGCACGCCACCCACTCCCTCGGGACAGGGAGTTTGCAGCCATCCCCTAGCTGGGTGAAAATCCTGACAAAAATCAGAACTACTTCATTTCTTCGTTTGTCATTTAAGTGTCAAGTGAAAAATGCACTTACCACTGTGTATCCTTGATCGTGTTTTTAAATTAATACATGCAGGTGGCGCTTGAGAGTCAGATTATGGGTTGATAAAGAAGATGGGATCCAACGAGAAAATGGAGGCATACACATGTAGACGTGGATATTTTCTGTTTATATAAGTAGAAGCCAAACGTAAGAGGCAGATAATTCAGCTTGGAAACATTTGTCTGTTCGTGTAGGGAAGCGTGCAGGA
>CM031611.1:4331902-4334402 GCA_018398815.1 Conus ventricosus
GATACATGAAACGCCAGGATACATGAAAATGAATTCTAACAAATCACTCAGAGAGAGAGAGAGAGAGGGGGGGGGGGAGGGGAGAGAGCGAGAGCAAAGGAGCCACACAAGTGGGGAGAAATACCAAAAGAAAGAAAGAAAGTGTCTGATCACTCATTCACGTTACCATACATTCACAGAATAAATCAAATATTATCAAGTTTCCGTGGAATTATTCTTTAAACAAAACGAACCAGCTTCGCAACACTTCGTCTAATTCACAAAATTGACGCGTTTTCTTTTCTGGTGAAGTTTCGCTCCATCCTTATTTGTAATAGCCATTTGAATACGCAATGAAATTCGTCTCCTTATTCATCTATGATCATTTGGCGCAAATTCTTGCATTATGTGGTACATTTGCTCTCTTTCCAACCTATATTAGAAGTATATAGTCATGACCATGAAATCTTAAACCCAGCAGATAAGCTGATACACACAGCTGACAGGATACAGATCGACCACATGCATGTCTATTTTGCCAAATATAGTAAATGTCGTTTATGGGAGGAAAGCCCAATGAAGCCAGAAGAAAACTGCAAATCAAACAGCTTGACTTTGTTTCCAAGGAAACAGTTATCAAATAATACCAATGCATCATTAAGTTGCTTCTGTGACTGAAACGAAACAAAACTTCAACTGCTAGTCTAAGGACAGATAATAGTGGAAGAATCCAAATAGAACAAGATGCGAAGCATATAAACGTACTCCCATTTTCCAAACCGCTTATAAATCGGCCAAGTGCTTGTGAGATAAGAAAAAAAAGGCAAAATAACGGTTTTTAACGGTTATTTAACCGATGTACACTTTTGAAACGGGTATTTTAGTCCTCACTGGCTAAAGCCTGTGTACATACCAAATTTCATCCAAATTGGACAATATGTCAAGACATAACCATCAACAGCAAAAAGCTTGAACCAGTCAACACATTTAAGTACTTGGGGCAACAATCTCAGATGAAGGATCAAGACCTGAAATCATCTCAAGAGTCGCTCAGACCACAGCTACGCTATCTAAGCTAACGCCTCTTTGGAGAAATAAAAACATCTCCATCAGCTCAAAGATTAGACTGATGCGATCCTTAGTCATGGCGATATTCTTATATGCTTGTGAGTCATGGACGTTGAAATCAGACCTTGAGAAAAAGATCCAAACAATGGAAATGAGGTGCTTCAGACGACTCCTTGGCATCTCATACAGAGATCACATCAGCAATGTGGAAGTTAAAAAGCGCATCGTGAATGAAATTGGTCCATATGTCGATCTCCTAACCTCAGTTAAAAGACGCAAACTGAAATGGTATGGACACATCATACGATCAACAGGCCTTGCCAAGACAATCATGCAGGGCACAGTACCAGACAAAGGCGAAGAGGTCGACAAAGGAAAAGATGGGAGGATAACATCACGGAATGGACAGGCCTGCGGCTGAGAGACACATTGCGGAGGGCGGGGAACAGAGAGGAATGGAGAAGGATGGTTGTCACTGCTTCAGGGTGCCCCTACGGACCGACGTCTAAGGACCAAGTCAAGTCAAGTCAAGTCAATGGTTTTTTAACGGTCAGGTTTTGAAACACTACATGGAAGTGCCATTTGTGCGTGATAACCTTTCTATATACAAAATTTCATTAAAACCCACCAATGTATAAAAAAAATAACGGCAAAATAACGGTTTAACGGTTATATAACCGATATACACTTTGAAACCGGTATTTTAGTCCTCACTGGGCTAAAGCCTGTGTACATATCAAACTTCATCCAAATCGGAGAATATGTCAAGAATAACGGTTTTTAACGGTCAAATTTAGAAACACTATATAGAAGTGCCATTTGTGTGTGATAACCTTTCTATATACCAAATTTCATTACAATCCACCTATATATAAGAAATAACGGCAGAATAGCGGTTTTTAACGGTCAAATTTTGAAACACTATATAGAAGTGCCATTTGTGTGTGATAACCTTTCTATATACCAAATTTCATTACAATCCACCTATATATAAGAAATAATGTCAGAATAACGGTTTTTAACGGTTGTTTAATCCATTTTCAGCACTACATCACTTACATATGGACAGAGGCTCCGGTTTGTCACAAGATCGTCGAAACCGCTTATAAATTGGCCAAGTATTTTCTGAGATATTCCATTAAGAAGAAAAACCGTTACAGCCGTTAGTAACGGCTATAGCGGTAAACTAAAACATCGGGCATCATCCGTGGCCCATGATGAACATACCAACAAATTTTCAGAAAGATCGGCCCAGTAGTTTTGTCTGGAGCGAGTGGAACACATTTTGACCACGGACACACAGACACACAGACAGACAGACACACAGACAGCATTTCTTCGTTCCCATTCCAAAGTACTCCCTGTTCTATAAGAACTGGGAGTACAAAAAGACAAATGAAAATATACGTCATGAGTCATGACGTGGGGGATGACGAGTGCAACATTCTGACCT
>CM031611.1:4339402-4342554 GCA_018398815.1 Conus ventricosus
GATGGCACGTCTGTAATATGGCTATTTACATTTCTTCCAGCAGAGATCACACACAATTGTATCTCAACAACGACAGCAATCAACTTGACTACAACGACAATAACGACTGTCACAAAATGAAGATGATGATGATAACGATGACGATGATGATGGTGGTGGTGATGATGACGACGACGACGGAGACACATGTGAAGCAGGAGAAGAGGAAACAAAATAACAACAGCAACAATAATGACAGCAACAGTAAACATCATAAATATCTAAAGGCATCGACTGTACTCATCTCAACGAATCTCAGTGATGGCACAACATCACAACAAGAACGCGCATATGCAACAACTGTAATAGTAACTGTGGACCCGCATTGCCAACACCAGCTCTAGCATCGCTTCACCACCAAACTTGCCATGATAACACTTTCGTAATAATTCAAAACACGACCGTTATGAACAGCAAACTGCCCTTCTTCTTCACTTTTCCATTTTACTACAAGAAAAGCATTGTATGTGTGTCTGTGTCTGTGTATGCGCTCGCGCACGACCGTGAGTGCGTACATGAGTGCGTGTGTGACCTCGTGTGTGTGAGCATAACCGTGCATACGCGTTTATGTGTCAGAGTGTATGTGCGTACGTGCTTGTGTATAATGTGTGTGTGTGTGTGTGTGTGCGAGCGCGCACGCGCGGGTATGTGTGTGTGTGTATGTCTGTCTGTCTGTCTGTGTGTGCGCGCGCGCACGCCCGTGAGTGCGTACATGAGTGCGTGTGTGACCACGTGTGTGTGAGCATATCCGTGCATACGCGTTTATGTGTCAGAGTGTATGTGCGTACGTGCGTGTGCATAGTGTGTGTGTGTGTGTGTGTGTGTGTGTGTGTGTGTGTGTGTGTGTGTGTGTGTGTGTGTGTGTGTGCGCGCGCGCGCGCGAGCGCGCACGCGCGAGTATGTGTGTGTATGTGTTCGTGAGAGTTTGTGTTTGTCTCTGTATGTGTATGTGTGTGTATGCGCGCGTGCGCACGCTCGTGCGTGTGCGGGCGTTAGCGTGCATTTGTTCGTGTGCGTCAGCGTCCGCTTATGTGTGTGCATTAGAGAGCGCACGCAGCGCGCGCGCATATTTATGTGCCTGCGTGCATAAGTGTGTGTGCGTGTGCGCGCGCACGTGCGTGAGTGCGTGCGTGCGCGTGTGTGCGTGCATGTCTATGTGGCACCGAATATTGGAGAGTGCGTGTGTGTGTGTATGTACGTCTGTGTGTGCGTGCGCGCGCGCGCCTGTGAGTGGGCGTGTACGTGCATGAGTGTGTGTGTGTGAGAGAGAGAGAGAGGAGAGAGAGAGAGAGAGGAGAGAGAGAGAGAGAGAGAGAGGAGAGAGAGAGAGCGTGTGTGTGAGCATGTCGGTGCATATGCATTTATGTGTCAGTGTATGTGCGTGCGTGCGTATTATGTGTGTGTGTGTGTGTGTGTGTGTGTGTGTGTGTGTGTGTGTGTGTGTGTGTGCGCGCGTGCGTGCGTGCGTGCGTGCGTGCGTGCGTGCGTGCGTGCGTGCGTGCGTGCGTGCGTGCGTGTGTGTGTGTGTGTGTGTGTGTGTGTGTGTGTGTGTTTTAGGGGAAGAAACTATTGTAATCAGGGCAGCCTGCGAAAGGAGTAGTTTTTTCCCTTAGATGTTTGTCATAATGACAAGGCAATTTATGAAACACTTTTTTTTTTTAACTTGATTGACAAATGTATAGATTTCGATTATTGCTACTGCTGCTGCTGCTGCTGCTGCTGCTGCTGCTACCACTACTACTACTACTACTGCTACTGCTGCTACTACCACTACTACTACTACTACTATTAGCAACAGCAGCGGCAGCAGTAGTAGTAGTAGTTGTAGTAGTAGTAGTAGCAGCAGCAGCAGCAGCAGCAGCGGTTATAATAGCAGCAGCAGCAGTAGTAGTAATAGTAGTAGTAGCAGTAGCAGCAGCAGCAGTAACAATAGCAGCAGCACTAGTAGTAGTAGTAGTAGTAATAGTAGTAGTAGCAACAGCAGCAGCAGCAGTAATAATAGCAGCAGCAACAACAGTAGTAGTAGTAGTAGTAGTAGTAGTAGTAGTAGTAGTAGTAGTAGTAGCAGCAGCAGCTACTTCTTCTTCGTCGTCGTCGTCGTCTTCTTCTTCTTCTTCTTCTTCTTCTTCTTCTTCTTCTTCTTCTTCTTCTTCTTCTTCTCCTTCTTCTTCTTCTTCTTCTTGTAATATTAGTATATAAGAGTACACACCAGAAAGAACAACAAGATGCAAAGCATATAAACGTACTCCCAGCTTATCCTGAATACGCGTGAGATATTCCATAAAGAGGAAAAACCGTCTTGGGCTGGTCTAACCGTTAGTAATGGCTATTCTGGTAAACATCGGCCATCATCTGTGACCTATAATGAACATACTTTCTGAGATTTTCCATAAAGAAGAAAACCATTATGGGCCGTTAGTAACGGCTATAACGGTAAACTTAAACATCGGGCATCATCCGTGACCCATAACGAACATACCTACAAATTTTCAGCAATATCGGCCACGTACTTTCTGATTCTCAAATTCTGTGGCCCTTCATGCCCTGCTCTCATGGTGACCTCAATTTCGATGTCCTCTCCGCGTCTGTGGCCTTGGTTTGGTTCCGTCAGGGTCACCAGTATCGGCGAGTCCATGGGGGCTGTCGTTGGACGGACGTGGTGGCGCCCTCCGGAGGGAGAGCTCACTCACGCCGGCTTCGCGACTAAGCAATTATTGTCGTCAGTAGGGGGCTTAGTAGGTGGTGTCCTGCGTATGTTGGATCAGAACAGGCGCCACTGAACATCACCGAAGTGACTCGGCGGTAGTGTAGTGTCTCCTCCGGTGGGCTGCCTCTTGGCGACTTGACACTGACTGCTCCCTGTGGATTGCCGGTGCCGGGGTGCGGTGGGGCCGACCGGGCTGTGGCTGTGGACGGGGTGTCGGAATGAGCGGTGTGGGTGCACTGCCTCTGAGGTGGCGCAGAGAGTGGGACAGCAAAAAACAAACAAAAAACAAACAAACAAAAAGTTTGTTTCTCCATTTTTTTTTTAAAGAAATCGTTAGGTGTTTGTCACGAAACTCCAAGAAATTTGCAGAACAGGAAGGTTTTAAACCCTATAATTCAACTCCGAA
>CM031611.1:4345154-4479885 GCA_018398815.1 Conus ventricosus
CCATAACCACGGGACAACCCATCCCGGCCCGGAAAGCTCCAGTCCTCGGCGCTGTATGTGGCCCCTCGCAGGCTGAAACCTCCCTGGAAGACTCTGCACCCCGGCGCTGACCGTGGCTCCCCCGCGGGTCGACCTCTCCCCGAAGACTCTACACCCCGGCACCGACTGTGGCTTCCCGCAGTCTGACTCCTCTCCCGCGCTGGGCACGACACCCAACGCACACCAGACGCCCCCTCGACGAGTCCGGGGCTCGAGGGACTCCTCCTCCTCTGAAGGCCCCGCCGGACCCTGAGGGTGAAGAAAAGCCTGGTGCAGCACCCCCTCACAGGACGCCTGCTCAAGGAAGAGGCACAGGTGCCGGACAACTCCCGGAAGAGCACCAGTAGCAGGAGGAGAGCTGCTCGCAGACGGCAAACGGCCTGGGTGGTCTCCCTCTCCCGGAAGAGCAGCAGTAACGGGACGCCGCCGCTCACCTGCCAGCACGCGGCAGCAGACTGCGGTGATCTGGCCCCAACCTCAGCAAGGAAGCAGGATACCTGCTGACACAACTGGACAGACAGACGTTCAACCACACCAGTTCTGCAACTGGCTGAAGTGGCTGCCAACAGAGACGACACAGAACCCGGCACAGGCCAAGGGCACACCAGACCCGACGAGGACCTGGCCCTAGCTATGACTCGAAGTCACTCAGCTCGACTAACGGCGCTGCCGCCGCAACTACAAGGCGCGTCCACTCCGACGAACACCAGGGACGAAGTGAAGCTACCCCAACGCATTCCGACCTGGTCGGACTCAAGCGAACTCTACTCACAACACAAAACAGCGATTGGTCAGAGCAGCGTATCCCTCCGCAGAGCTGACACGCCGGACCAATGGACTAGTTGTTGCTCGTGCAACAACACGACAATTTACCACAACAACTCACAGACTTGACAACACAACAACAGCCGATATCCTGCCCCGCCTTCTCTGGGGGTAGAACCAAATAAAAAAAGGGGTAAAAAAGGGGAATTAAAAACCAACCTCCCGCTTCCATCCCTAGGCCCAAAAAACCCTTCCCTTCTAACTCACTTGCTTCACCACCGGGTTTTTTTTGGGTTTGAAAGGGGCCAAAAGCCCCCTTTTCCCTGTGGTGGGGGAGAGAGGGGAATCACCGGGAAAGACAGAAGAGGAAGAGAGGACAAAAGTAGAGACGGGACAGCAGCCAGAGGGGGCGGGCCGACACACACACAAACCTTTTGGCACAAAACACTCAAACCACAAAACACACACCCACAAAACACACCACACCACACAAGCAGGGGGGCACATCCCACACACAGGAAACACAACACACACCACTCACACCCCGGCCCAAAAAATCAATACGGGGCCGCCCCTTCCTCATCCCTTTTTCCCCCTTTCCTCTTCACCCCCCCCCTTTTCCTGCTTCCCCTTTTAAAATCAGCCCCCTACCCCACTCCCCGCGGGGCGGGCGCTGTTTTCCCTCCAGCTGGAAAATCAGCGGGGAGAAAAGAAATTTTCCCACTTTCGAAACGCCGTATCGGGGTTTGTCACCCGAAAAGAATTGGGGTTCCCCATTGTTGTTTGGGGCCACCGCACAAGAAGGCTGTGGTTTTGACTGGGGGCTCTTTTGTGCCCATTTGTTTTTTACTTGTGTTTTTTTTAAAGGCAAAAACTTTTATAAAGAACAGGTTTTTTTATTCGAGGCCAAATTTTATTTAACTCCCATGTTAAGGTTTTTGGGTTGAAAATTAGGAAAAACATTTTGTAAAAACCGGGGGAAAATTGTTTTTTAAAAAACGAAAAAAGTGAACAAAAATGTTTTGGGAAATGACGGACTATTTTTAAAGGTTTTTTGGGTTTCAAGGAAATGAAACAAGATGTAGCTATTTTTAATTTACGTTTTTTGACTATTGATGAGGATGGTTCCTTTTATTTTAAAAAAATGGCGCTGCATTTTTAAGGGGCCCCAAAGCAAAACAAACCATCACGCGTTGTTTGGTTGGGGCGGCTTGAGACAGCTAAAGCCCTTTTAAAAAAAACACAGGCGTTTTTTTTCTTAAGGCGGAGGTAAACAGGGGCTGTTTTCGTATGCTAAAAAACTTTTTTGAAACATTTTTGCTGTTCCCCAAAGGGAAAAAAAGGTTCTCTTTTGATTGGGACTTGTTTGATTTTAACTACAGATTCAGTTTTTAGGGGAAAAAAAAAGCTGATTTTGTTTTAAAGGGATGTGTATCTTTTCTACTTTTTTAATTCTAACCATTTCATCTGTTTTTAAAGGGGTGCCCTTATGCAACTGAAGGGCGTTTTTCGAATTTTCGGAAAACAAACTAATGGGGTTTAGACAGCCCTTTTAAGTACATTTACCAGTATGGTGGGGTTAAGTGTGTGGTTTAGCCCTATTTAAATTTTAAATGTTTTAAAAAGTTCCAAATACCGGCTGAACCTAAACTGTAAAACACCCCAAGTCACAAAATGTTTGTTTGTGTGGCTTTTTGGGGCAACAGTGCGGGGGCGACTGAAAAGGGGCCACTGCGTCCAAAACCCTTTTCCCGTAAGTTTCTATTTTTGTACCGCTCATGCAGGGCGGTGGGGCTTGTTTAGAGTTGGCTTTTTTTAGCAACAGGGGCCCCGCGGACTGAAAACTGCAGGCCTACCACTGACGTAAGATTATTTTTAGATACCGCTCTTTTGCAGAGCGGTGGGGGTTTGGTTTAGAGTTGACTCCCTTTGAAATTTCCACCAAGCACTTCTTGACTTTGTAATATTGCTGTGATTACGGGCTTACTGCTTCGCTTCACGTCCTGTTTCCCCCCTTTTTTGGCTGCCTTCGGGCGGCCACGAAATTTTCTTTATTCAACTGTCTTGTTTATTAAATCAAGTTTTTGAAAAAGGGGATTTGGTGGCTGCTTTGAAAAAATTTCAGGGGACAGGGGAAAACCGGTCGCCGGCTA
Organism: Conus ventricosus; assembly: GCA_018398815.1. NCBI lineage: Eukaryota > Metazoa > Mollusca > Gastropoda > Neogastropoda > Conidae > Conus > Conus ventricosus. The sequence goes on from CM031611.1 coordinate 4,348,112, forward strand.
AATTTACGGCGTTTAAAGCCCCAAAACCAAAAAACCCCTTTCCCCCCCATTTCCCTATGCAACATTTTCCTTTTTTTTTTAAAATTTTTTTGGGGTTTGGTGTGCTGTTTTTGTTGTTTTTTTTGGTTTTTTTTAAAATGATAATAACTATATTATTTCTGAACTTTCGTTTCAAAGGTGCGCCCCACCCACACGCGGGCCCACGCCCCCCCACCCCCACCCCCACGCACCCCACGTCCCCCCACCCCCCCCCCACCCCACGCAGGGCACGTCCCCCCCCCCCCCCCACGCCCCCGCCCCGTCCCCCCACCCCCCCACCCCCACGCACGCAGGGTCCCCCCCCCCCACCCCCCTGTGTACACCCCCCAACCATCCCCCCCAAAGCCCGGCCCCAAGTTTTTAAATTTAAATTTTTTTTAATTAAGTCCCCCCAAAAGTTTTTTTTTTAAATTTTTAATTAAGTTATTTAAAAGGTTCCAAAAAGGGTTCTTGTCAAAAACCTTCAAAGTTCTTGATTAAGCCCACCCCAAGATCAAAACATGTCACCCTTTTAAAGTTTTCCCAAGTTTCTTAAAATTTATAAAAAAAATTACAACTATGTTTTTTATCTTAAAATGCAGATTTTCCCAATAGTACAAAACACCCTAAAAAAACGCGTCATCGTTGAGGATGTTTTGGGCTCACGTTTTCTGCTTGATCTTAAGGGAAGGGTCTTACATCCTAAGCAACCACTTTGATTACAATTCTGGTCTAGGGAAAGGGTCTTTATAAATTTTCCAGGTTTTTTTTTTGGGGGTTTTCAATAAACGCCATGATCATTTTTAAAAAAAATTTTTAAAAATTAAAGTTCTTAAAATTATTTTTTTAAAAAAATTTGGATCAAAATGATGCTTTTTTTATTGGGGGTTTTGGCGTGCTGTTGTCTTTCTCTGTTTTTAAGGGTTCAGATTTTTTGGTTGCTTTTTTTCTGGGGCCAGGGGGTTTTATATTTTATAACCTTTAAAAACTCCCCCCAACGCAGCAATGGCCCCCAAAAAGGGAAACATTTTTAAGTTAAATATCCTTAAAAATTTTGGGGTGCCCTTGTATCCATGGATTTTAAAGGGCGGGAATTGAATAAAACTTTTTCCCGGAGCTGGGGGTGTTTTGTTTTCATGAGATCATATTTTGTAACATTAATTTTTTTGTCGGTTCCCTCGGGCTAATTTTTTTCCTGCTTCCAAAAAACCGCCCTTTTAAAATGGCCCTCCCCTAAATTCAGCTTTTTTCTGCTAAATTTTTCGGGTTTGGGGTTATTTTTCTCACCGGGTTTCAGTGTTTTCTGTTCTGTGTTTTTTCCAGCTCGTTCGGGGGGGGGAAGGGGAATAAAATCTTATGTTTTTAAAAAGTTTTTCCCTTGACGCGGGCAAAAATTTAATTTTCCAAATCTGTAATATGATCAAACCTAGAGACTCTAATGTTTTATTTTTAAAATGGATCCTGGGGTTTTAAACCCTTCCTAAGATCTTGTTCAAATCAATGGGAGCAAATCTACTGAAATTTAGTGTACAAACAAAAACCGTTTGCCCCCCCACTTTTCCCATTCTAGACCCCAGCTGCGTTTAAACCCTGTTTATGATATTTTATAATGTCTTGGGGCGACATCTTTTAAATTCTGTTAAAATGCTGAATTCATTTTCCGGGGAAACTGTTTTTTTTTTTCCCACATGCTCCCAAAGAATACAACCTCCCCTTTTTGGGGGGCTTAACGTTTGGGGCCTTTCCAACTTGGTCTTTCCCAAAAAGTTGGGGAAAGGGTTTTTGGCCCCCTTTGGGACGTATTTGTTTCATCACTTTTCATGTTTTTTTAAAAATTATAATTATTTTATTTTAAAAAAATGAGCCACCAAAAAAACTTTTCCAACCCTTGTATACCTTTCTGCTTTTATTGGGGGGCCTAAGTGTAGGATACTCAAGTTTTGGAAAAAAGTTTGTTTAAGAATTAAACCACAGATCTTGGAAAACTAGACTTTGGGTTTTCAGCAAAGCTGATTGCTTTTTTGGAAAGTTTTCTTTTTGCTACGAAAAAATTTTTCTATTTAAAGCAAGGAATAATTGGGGAAAATTTAAAAAATATGTAAAAAAAAAAAATCCCTTTTATAAAAAAGGCTTAAACTCGAAATTAATGATAGGGGGGCTGGGGGGGAAAATGCCCCTTGCTTTGGGGAAAGAAATTTTGGGAAATTTATTAAACTCCCGGGATGACGGCGAGAAAAAAAGACAAAAACAAAGTTTATGGAGGAACTACCCAGCTCACAAGACGCCTATGAAAAGCAGAGACTTGGGGCATTTAGATTTTTTTTAAATTTGACACACTAAAAAAAACGGGGTTGCAGCTTAACATTTTAAAAATTTTTGATAAAGAAATAAAACAATATTATCTTGAAACCCCGGAAACCCCCAATCGAACTTTGGGCCCCAACAAAATTCAGTGACTTTTATAAAACCATCAAAAAACAAAAGACCCAAGAATGGGTTTTTGTCTTTGGGTTGACCGTTTTTGTATTTGTTGCAATAATATTGGTTTGATTTAAAAAAGGGACCAAATTTATTATTCGCCAAAGGGTATTGGAAAGGGGAATCAAAAGAAATTTTAAAAAGCAAAGGGCCAACCCGCGGGGTCAGTGAACAAACAGAAAAGAAGGGTTTTATCAAAACCCAAAGCGATTTGGCAAATTTTTTTACCTGCGCCCAAACGAATCAGGGGACCAAACTTTGTTAATAAAAATTTCCAAAAGACCCCATCAAAGGGACCTTCTGATTTACCCTCTGTTTAGGTTTGGGCCCGAAAAAGTTTTAAAGAAAGCATAACGGGTCATTAAATAGCTTCAAAACAAAAAAAGAGCGGACCCATTAACCCAAAAGAGTGCTTTGCTGTTGCTGTCGCTTCAACTGGTATACCAACGGGGCCCCCCTAACTTACCCTCGCATGTTTAAAGTTGATGATGGAAAAAAATTTTAAAAAGGCAGTAATCAATTATTGTTGAAACATAGATTACCATTAAAAGAGGCATTCCGGGGGCCCCAGACACAGGGTTTAGTTTTAAAAAATTTTTAAAAAACAGTTAGCCGAAAAAAACTTTTTCTCCCCCAAATAACACAGAGAGCTGATTGACAATTTTTCGAAAAACAGAATGGGGTTTGAAGAATGCCCTCAGTTTTTTCGCGCAAAGAAAAAATGAAAAATTTAAGGCCTTAAAAACCCGTACAAGCAATCAAAAAAAAACAATAAATGGTTTCGGAAAAGGGAGTTTCATTCCCGGCAAAAATAAAACCATTTGGGATTGAAAATAAGGGACCTTTTTTTAACCCCGGGGAAGCGAAGGGGCAATCGCATCAGGGCAAAATGTTTCCCGGTTTTGGGGTTGTTTATCCATTGAAATAAAAAAAAATTGTAAAAAAAGAATCCGCCCAGTTATTTACCGAAAACGACAAACAAAACAACCCGGGTCCTCAAAAAATCTTTTGTGAAGGAAGAAAATGCAGATAATCCCGGGCCCGGCACAGTTTTCCCCTTTAATTAATTTTCGGTTTTCCCCGTGCCCAATTGCATATGAAAAAATCCCGGATTAACAAACCCCCTTTTTGTGTTTTTCTATCTTTGACTTTTTTGTTTTCAAATGTTTGTTGCCCCAAAGTAGGTTTTAAACGCAGTTTTTTCTTGTCATGAAAGGGGAAAATCTTTTTGCCAAAACAATGCTTCTTTGTAGTTGTCATGTGATATGTTTGACGCACAAAGGGTGCGGGGATATTCCCCCGCTTTCTTTTAAAGTTTTTTTCCTTTGGGTCGAAAAACTGTAAAATTTTTGACCTTTAAACCCAAAAAACCCTTGACCCACCTTTCCAGATAATTATCCTTAAAATTTTTCCCAAAACTTTTGTTTGTAAATTTAATGCAAAAAGGGGAAACTTTTAAAGGGGAACAGATGTGTAGGAAACCCTCCGCCTGGGCCTTTTTGTACTTCGGTTTTTCCCTGTCTTTAAGATGTCTTCAGTAGGAATATTTTATAACAAAAAAGGGCTGTATCTGTTAAAGTACTCTGGGTCAGGATACCAGGGCCCTTTAAAATAGTCATAAAGGGAAATTTTAAAATCAAAAGCTTTGATAATTCTAAAACAGTAAAAACCCAAATTTAATTTCAGGTTTTTTCTAATTTACCCTTTTTTTTTTTTCATCATTATGCCAAAAAAGGGGGATTATGGAATCCTGAGTCCCGATAATTAGGTTTTGAAGTCGCTTAATTGCTTCATTTCCCCTCTAGTGACCCAAACTGACATCGTTGCGCTTGTGCGGATTCTCCATAGTCTTCCAAAAAAGCGGGTTTTTCATCAACTTGAAAAAGTCTTTTTTTGAAGCATTTCGGGATTTGGTTCTGAGAAACAGGGTTCCCTTTTAAAGAGTATGGTTTCATGAACTGTTCTTGGTCAAAAGGGAATTTTGGGGATGAACGCTGTTAACTTCAAAAACCCTGGCTTAAAAAAATTGTAGGGAAACCTGTAATGACAGACATAATTTTTTTTTCCTCGAAAATTTTGGCAAAAAGTTTTTTGGTGGTTTTTCTTTTGGGTCCATTTTTTAGACTTTCTCCCTTTTTTTTTAAAAAAGGGGTGTCTTAGGAGGTCCCTTTGGGGTTCAGGGGGATATTCCCAAGTTCAACTTCTAGAATGAAACCACGCTTTTGATCAGGGGTTAAAAATGCCCCCCACTTTAAAAGCCTTTTGGGAAAATTTTTTTTGTTTTCCTTGTACATTTAAAATTGCGTAAAGGGAAATGATTGCGGGCCCTGGCCCATCCAAAACAGATTGTTTTTTCATCTAAATACTGAATAGTTTGACCTTTTTCTTGGAAAAGGGGTCCAAGTTTTTGTTTTTTTGCTTTACAGTAAAAAGATTTCGATGCCTACTAATTCCTCCACCGCCCCCCCCCCCTTTTTTAAACATCGGGAAACTTTGGGAAATCTGACAATAAATTTAAACTGTACTTTCCGTAAACTTTTAAAAAAGCATCCCCTTCATCCAGGGGCAAAAAAAGTAATGCGGGGGAAACCAAGCTAAATGTTTCGCAAGGGTTTTTTTTTTAATTTTCAAAGACGTCCGGCCCAAAAAAACATAAACGCCATTAAGTAGAGTCAGTTTGTTTTTCCCATCGTTTTTTCAAATCAAATTCTGCCCCGCATCTTGGCATTTTTGGTAATCAGAAACACTGATGTCCTTCCTCTGAGACTAAAAAGAAAAGCGCCGTTTGGAAAGGGAAATGTGTCCCTTTATCAAACCCTTTTCCAAAATTTCTGTACTCTAAGGGGAAACCAAACCCTTTCTAACCTAGGGGTTGGGGTTTTAAAATATTCTTTCCCTTATTGGGCAAAGGGCTTTAAGGCCTTGCCAGTGACCTAATGATCCCCTCATGTGTTGGGGATAGAGTCATAAAAGACATGTTAAATTTAGATTAAAGCAAAATGTTTTTTCTGATGACCCGTGCAATGCATGACACTTGAAAGGCATCGTCCCCTGCTTTTATTATAAGTGGGGAAATCGTAAAACCCCGCAAGTTTTGAAAGAAAACAGGCGCTTTCCCGGGGGGAGGATCAAACTTTAGTTGAAATTGGGATTTACTGTGGGGGGTGCTCCCTTTAACTTTTTCCCCTAATTTTTATCAGGGGGGCCCTTCTGTCGGGTTTTCTGGCCCGTTTAGAGCCCCAAACCGCAAATCCAACAATGTGTGGCTGAGTCATACTTTTTGTTGGGCTTCGGTGTCATTATGTTTTTAGATAAGTTTTTGATTATTAGAACAGTCATTCGCCTTTGGCATGCGTTTAAAGAAGTATTTGCGGGACATCTGGTCCCCTGTTAAAATTTTGGGTTTGAAAGAAGCCACCCCACCCGACAAAAATTTAAGGCAAATGAACAAATCTGAAAAATTACTCATTAAGACGGTTTTTCGGGGAAATTTTTGTGGCGCTGGCCCCTTTATAAGGAAAATGATGATTTCAAAAACGCAAAACAACTTTTGGGGCTTGTTTGCATCCCCTTTCCAGTTCTTTTAAAAAACTTTTGATCCCGGGGGGGGGGTAATTTAAAAATTTCGGGATTACAGTCTACGAACTTTTACAATGGGTTTTTTATGTTTGCTCGCGGTTGAACAGATGGGGATTCTTGTTAAACATTTTTACAGGGAAATTTTTGTTTGCCCTGATTTTTTTGAAGGTTTTCTTCATTAAACTACTCACGTGCTTTAATTTTGTAAGGCGGTAGCCCCCCTGGTGAAAACATCAGTAGTAAGGGCAACAAAGATTTTTGTCTGGTTCGCCTTTGTTGGACTGTTTTTGGACCTTTAATTGGCACCAAATTTGTTTTTCCCCCCCCCATGGTATTCATTAAAATTTTTGTTTGTTTTGTTCTTCAAACTGATCAATTTGGGCTACACTAACAGGGGAAAAGGGCCCTCCCAACTAAAGTTAAGTCATTGATGTAAAGGGGGATTTGTTAGACAAATCCCCTCTGGGGTTTTTTCGGGCGTAAACGCCTTTGCAAGAAAACACCACATAAAACATTTGTTGTCTGTATTCTTTAAAGTTTGAATGCTCTTTTTTTCACCCAAAAGCTGGAGGTAGTGGAATGTTTAAAATTTTCCAACCCAAACGGGGGCATTTTTAGCCCGTTTTAATCTAACTCTAAAAAATTTTTGCCCCTGAACCCAAACCCGGCCTCTCATTTTGGCTTCTTTTGCCGGGAGCTTTTTTTAAAAAAAATGTGCAAAACCGTTTTGTTTCCCCCCAACCGGGGGGTTTTAAATCATTATGAGAAAGAAAATTTTGTTGTTTAAACGAGACCCAGGGCTTCTAGATTTTTTCTTTATTGTTACATAGTCGATTAAAAACAGCTAAAATTAATTTAACTGGGGGGTCATTGTTTTGTTTGCCTGGCCCTTGAGAAATGGCCTTTAACAAAAACGCTTGCCCGACGTTTTTTGGATCAATGACTTCTAAATCAATATCATTCAGTGCTCTTGATTTAAAACCCCTCTCTCAAAACATTTCCCTTTAAACAATTCGTCTGGTCCTTCATATATCTTAGCCTGTTTGGTTTTTTTTCTAACTCAAAAATTTATTTAAATTAAAAAAAAATTTTTAATCAGAATCAATATCAACGGTCTTTTTGCGCTTGGGGCTCATAAAAATAAAGTTTAAACGCCCCTTTTGGGGTTGTTAATGTGAGCTTTTTTTGAGCCGAGTTTTAATGTTCGGGTTTTCTTTTTTAAAAAATTCCTTTTTTTTTTGCTCGGGTTTTGGGGTGTGAAAAAGTTTTCCCCCGCCTTTCTTTTAAGATCAAACTTTTGTCTTTTGTAGTCATCAAAAACGGCCCGAAACGACTAAATTCTTTATCCGTGATGTTTTAGGGCCCGCAGCGCTTTATTTTATTGGCAGTTTGAACGAACCTTTTTGGTTAAATTTAAATTTTTATTTTTGTTGAAACCCTAGCTGTGTGCTTTGGGGGGGGGAAATTTTTATTTTTTTGCTAGGGAGCACCCACACTAATGAACACAGGCCAGAGCTAAGACAAACCGCCTAGAGGGGGGCGCTGGGGGGCGCGCCTAAAAGCCCGGTTTCTAAGAGACCAAAAACCGTTCCTGCTGAAAAAGAGGGAAATTAAATTTAGTCGATGCTCCCGTATTAACATATGTAACAGCATTAAAGGCAGCAGAATACCTTTTGTTTTGGTTTTTCTTTTATTTTTAAAAGGTTTTTTGCCTAGTAGCTGTTTCATTTGTGTTTAAATTTTTGGGTTTTTTTTGAAGGGTTTTAGTAGGGGTTTTTTTACTATTCCCTTTTTTTGGCGGCGCTGTAGGGACATTTTGGGGGGAAACCCGAAAAAGACATGCTTTTTTAAAAAAAAAAATAATTTAAAATATACTACATCTTTTAAAACTGTTATTTACAAAAATTCAAAACTTTCGCATCATTAAAAAAACAAATGTACATTAAACGGGTTTTATCGGCCCCTTTTTTCTTTTCTTTATCAATTTGAATGTTTTTTTACGTCCTTTTCACAGTTCCCCGCTTCCTGCAACTGATTTTCCTCTGTTGACCTTAGGTCAAACCATAAAAACCCTATTTCGGTTTTTTAAATAATCATCAAGCCCCAACATTGTGAAAAATGTAAATCTTTAACACAAGGGGGAAATTTTTGGATTTCTAAACCCCCCGCCCCCCAAAATTTTCTTATTTCATCAAAATGTGATAAGGTTTAAGCCCCCCTAGCGAGTTTGGTTAGGACTAACCCCCAAACCCAACATTGTACTTTCGTTATTTTTTGGGTTAAAAACTTTTTTACTTGCTCTTTTGAACGGGTTTTTCATCTTTGGCCCCAGCAAAAAAAAACCTTTAAGCGACTTGCTGCCCAAAATTTAAAAACCCCCCCAAAAATTTATATATTTTTGGCCCCCGCTTTGGGATATGTTATTTTGTTTAAACACTCTTTCGTAATATATTGGGAAAAGTGACTCCCTAATTGGGGCGGGAAACAGCCCCTGCTAAATTAGAGTTGCTAACAAAAGTCAAAAACCCAAGAATGTTTAGAAATGCTGGTTTCTTTTCTTCGGTTGGGCTGTTGACTGATAACACTTTTGTATTCATTTAAAAATTAGTTCATATGACAATCGTCTTTTTAAAGCTCCTTTAAGTATGGGGCTGGCTTTTTTAAAAACTCAAAAAACTAAGGGAAAAGGAAAAGCGATTTTTAAAACGCAAAATTTACAGCTGCTACTTTTTACCGTCTTTAATATCTTTGGCGCCTATTTATGTTTTAGTGCTTCTTTATTTTCCCATTCCTTGAACGCCAAAATCAGCCCTTCATTCCCGGGGGGGGGTTTGCCATGTTTCAAAAGGTTAAAAAAAATGTCTGGGATTGTGGAAAAAATATTTCTTGCCCCCCAAGTTTTTTAGAAAATTTTTTTTAAAAAATTGCCCCCCCCCAGAAATTTTGGGCAACGTCCTGTTTGGGTCGTTGTTGAAGGGGAGTTCTATTTTGGGGAAATAAGGGCGCGCAGAGCCTGGGGACAATCAAATTCATCCGCTCCTAAATTGGAAATTTGACAGTAAGAATTTTTTTCTGGGATCAATAGGAGATGGATTATTTGGAAAAAATAATTTTTCCCCTTTATTTCCCCCACGGGCCCTGGGGGTCTTTTTTTTTTTCTATTTCGGGTTTAAAAATCGAAAACCTGTGCTTGTTGTGGCATTTTTAAAAAACAAAATAAAAGTTTAAATTTTTTAAAAAAAATGGGAGGAATTGAAAAGGGGAAGAAGATTATGATGTTTTTTGATCTTTGGGGAAAGGGCATGAGTGAAATGAAACCCTTTTGACCCAGCATCGTTTTAAAAGCTCTCAATGCAGCGTGAATTTTAAAAGAAAATACGGTCGGGAACATTTTACAAAAATTTTTGGGCAAAACCCCCCCGAATTTATAGGGCCCAAATGATTTTGAAATTTGAAAATTGGGGCATTTGCTTAAAAAAAAGATCAAGGGCCAAATTTTTCCTTACAAATAAACCCGAACCCCTCAAAGTTTTTTGCCCTGGGGTTTAATTAGAAAAACTCCCCCCGTGTGAAAGATCAAAATTTGCCCTTGGGATTGCTAGACCCAAAAAAAGATAGGGGGCAGGTTTCTAAAATTAAAACACAAACAAAACCCCCCGCAGATAACCAAATTTCAAAAAAATTTGGGAAATTAAAAAAATTAAAACAAACAGCAGGCGATTAATTTAAAAACAATAGAAGCAGGAAACCATTTTTCAGAAAAACAGCGTTAAAAACCAAAAAATGAAATTTCCCCTTTTTCCCATGCGGGGAAATTTTTAGCCCTTGACGACTTTTTTAAAAACATTTGAGGCGAATTAACAAACCAAATTTGCAAAACTTTTTGGGGAACTAGATTGGCATATAAAAAGGGGAAAAAAAAAAAAACTCGTTGAGGCTGATGGCGCCAACTTAGGGCCTGATATTAAAGAAAGAATAACCCAAAGACTAAAAGATCTTGAACAGAGAGATCAGCAAGACTAGAAGTGACGACTACTAACCGAGACCTATTACGAACTCAAGTGAATAGATAAGAGCGAAACTATCGAAAAAAATTTATATGAAGACGCAACGCTAGCAGAACGAATAAGAACATTGTTTAGAGAGCAGGGAGTCACATTGGCAAGCGTTATAACAGCCTTAGGATTTGCAATAAGTACACTGGTGATGGCTATTACAGGCGGTGGTGGAGAGCAAAGTTCAGTGCCTCCGCCGCCATCGCCTCCACCTGATAAATCATGGGTAAAAAAACAGCTTGATCATCTTGCGAGTTTATTAAAAAAATTAGCCGGTAAAGCTATAGACTCTTTACCGGGTATATTAGGAGGTATTGTTAGCTGGCTTTTGTCTACTGCAAGCAAAGTAGTTGGCTTTATGGCCGAGCACTTATGGACATTAGTTCTCGTAATAGTTGGGTTACTATTTAGTAAGATAAAGACCAAGTAATCCTAGGCAGTTAATCCAAGAACAAGCGCTGTCTTTTCATTATTCATGGTCATCGCGAACAGAGTCCGCGAGCTTTGCTGAGTCTTCAATGACTTTGGGGGGTTGGACTTCGGGATTAGATGACTTAATCTTGGGTGTTCTTTTATTGTTTGTAATATTACTGGCTCAGAATTTATGTCGTTTTTCCCCAACTTCTGTTCATTGCCTGCTATAAGAATTTCATTATTATAGTTTATTATTGTACCTATCTGGAGTCTGAGGTCAGAAGGCAGCATGTATAAACCAGTGCCAACAGCAAAGTCTACTTTCGATCTTGCGTATTGTAAAACATTTTGGTACCTTTTAATACTTGAAGGCAAATCAACTGTAGAATTAATGGCGTCCTCTAAATTTGCTAAGTATTGTTTTTGGGCGTCAAAGCCAGTAGAAGGATCAGTTATGCTTGATCTTGCCTGTGCTTGCGACCCTAGCAAACACCAACGTAAGTACGAATAGAGTCGTTTATTCGTTCTATTCCCGCCCTAGTTAGGCCCTTAGAAGTGTCTAAGATAAATGTTGTCCATGCTGTTTTATGCTCTTGCTGTAGGGACCCAGGCTGAACAGTTGGGCCTGAAAAGAAAGTTTTGAAAGGTGGATGCCAGTCATAGTTATACTTTCTGTGCGTGCCCCGAAATAAAGGTCGCCTAGGCCATGATTATGATCCAACTTTTGTCTAAAGTCTGTCTTGATGTTAATATTGAATTCGTTACAAATCCTTTCAAAAGCCTTCATGTCTATTCTGTTGCTGAGTGGATTAAACGGTTTGTCATTTGGTAATGGAGCTTGCAGTTCAGTCAAATACGTCTGAAGGTTGTTAATAGAAATGAACTGTACACTGACCTCACCAAAGGATCATGGTGATTTAAATGATCAGCATACGCCACTCCACACCCAGTTGATGCGCAAAACACAGCAAAGTTTAACTGGTTCTGATAAAACTGCATCGGATGACTAAACCACGCTTTCTTGATGTGGTCGTTTTCAATAGGGGGGTTAAGATAGCTCTTCAATGGAGTACTCACCTTTTATGAAAGAGGCAGTCTGGGTCACAGCAATGTCAAGAGTATCAGTTGCTATATTTTTAAGATTGTAGTGCGGCCCAACAGAATATTTTGCGCCAGTATATTTGAATGCACTCATTTTTAATTTGTTTTAAAAAATGTTTGTAACAATAACAACCCAGACAGTCCTTCGTTTTTAGAACATGCTATTGATAACGATGCGGAGCCAAAATGGTTGCACTTCATGAAATATTTTACAAAGTTGTATGTTTAATATAAGTGAATCAAAGAAGAATAATAAGATTCAAAAAATTGACAAAACAGGGGTCAAAGTTAGCCAGTTAACAATAGCTGATGGTTATTACGGGTTTTGCTCACTAAAAGAAGCAATGAGTAACTCGACATTACTCTCAAACTTAACAATGCAAATCTAAAAACAATATTAACATTCAAACCTGAAGAAGCAAATTACTTTTTTGATAAAGAGCTAGCTAAAATGGTAGGCTTTGGAGCTAACACTCAGGACGCTCAAAGATTTATTGTTACACCAGACAAACTACTTATGAGGGGGAAAGTCGCCCGATCTTGCATTACATTCATTACTCTATGTTCATTTAGACGAGCTGAGCACTGATGAAAACTTACATGATGGAAGGCCCTCAACTGTTTAAGAGCTCTTCCGTCAGGGAAAGCTGCATATTGCGATTATGAAATTATACAATTCCCTAATTTACAGTTTAAAAAATTAGTTTGTGGGAGGGTCGGATCATTTAATAAAGATCACAGACAAAACAGGGAAAGTCGTGAAAATGTGATAACCTACACATTGTTTTGGAAATAAAATAATACGCTACTTAAAAAATAATGTCGCGTGGGCCAGAAGAACCAGGAGTTACATTAGCGCCTGTGAGGTGTATAACCTTAGAATTAAAAGACCTTGCAGACGTTGCGGACTTTGAACAGAACGGTGAGATAGGCGCTTTGTATGGTTTTGAGTACACTAAAGATGGTGGATTATAAACGCAAAGAGGTTGGCGACAGCAAAAAGTTTCCTAAACTAGAACAACTGCGCAATCTAGAGGCAAATAATGTTGGCCAGTATGAATATAAAATAGTTCGAAAACCTGACCTCAAATGGCACTTAGAACCATATTAGAATGGGAAATAAAATTTGATTCATAAGCCCATTTACATATTTTAGCCGTCAAAAAAGTTTCAGAAAAGCATTCAACTCTGGCCCTTTACATGTAAGTCTTATGCCGGATGACAATAGTCGAAAAGAAATTGAAATAACGCCGTATGGGAAAAAGCAGTACATCCTCCACAGAAAAGAAACAGTTGTAAAAAAAGCTTCTACAAAATTACAGTTCTTTCCAAGCAGAAAATTAGGAGACACGTTCACATAATATTTGAAATTCTGTCTTTAAAGATGTGGAGAGGGATGGGGTTGTGGGCGTTAGTGATGACCTTATAAAAGGAATTAATATTAGCTGGCAAAACTTAGACGTTAAACGCCTTAACGTTGTTGTCGTCGTTCTTCACAATGGCGAGGATATTAAGATCATACAACAAGCAACAAAATCAATGTTGACTTAAATAGAAACAATCTTACAGAACTGAATTGGATTAATCTTACACATTTAGGCCTCGTAGGGTTTTATTATACTGAACAAGTTTTAACAGAGGGCATGATAAAAACATAACCGGATTAGATTAAGTCTGTTATAAAACTTGGAGCAGTTAAACTTTATGACAAAAACTCCTCATTGCTCATTGATTTGTGGGCAGACTGGTTGTGGAAAAACAATATTTGTCCTAGACCTATTACAAACAGTTTATCGCTATAATTTTGATCTATTGTGATTTTCTGTCCAACACTTAAATGGAACAAAGCATATCATGATAGAAGGTTTATATGGACAGATGATGACATATATTTAGTTGATCCCAGCAATAAAACTGAGGAGTGTTTAGAACAGTTTTATAGACTGTTTGAAGGAACGCAGACACTATTTATTATAGATGACTGTTCGGCAGAAAAGAGACATAGTTAAAAGAGAACACTTTGTCAAAACTAGCTTTCAGCGGAAGACATGCTTCGGATAAGTGTGTGGATTTTATGCCAGAATATAACTCAGTTTTAAAGACTTTAGAGAACAGTTAAAGACTGTAGTGTTATTTCACATGAAAGACAGAGACTCATTTGAAGAATGTTTGCGCGAAAATGATGTTATTGAAAACGATCACGAAAAACATATGGATTAAACAAAAACTAAAATCTGAAAAGTTTAGTAAATTAGTATTAAAACGGATAACCCTGCACAGTATGTTGTGTTTGTAGATAATCGTTATTTTTGGGGTATTGAAGTCTTACTTGGCAGAGAACAGGGAAACCTTTATTCTGGCTCACTTTCGCCCGAAAACTGGTTGAGGGCGAAAGTGAGCCAGAATGAGGTTTCCTGTTCTCTTCCCTTCAACAAGTGAAGATTGGAATTCAAGAATATTGTATGTCTTATTTCCCCAGCCCCCTTCCAAGCCTAACCTTCCACCTTAACCAAAACCCCAATCTTACACACGCACGCTCACACACACATATACACCTATGCACACGCACACACGCTCTCTATTTCTGAACTACCATTACTCCAAACACATGGACGGCTGATTTACTACCGCCGATCGGTGACAAGCATCATTATTAGTTGCTGTCTCTCCAGTCTTCTTATTGTTCGGTCCATTCGAGCACATGCAACGGGCGCGCGCGTGTGTGTGTGTGTGTGTGTGGTGTGTGTGTGTGGTGTGTGTGTGAATTTATTGTTTGATTTTTTTTGTCTAGTTTGGGGTAACATGTGGAAGGCAGTCCTTATTGATCGAGCCACTTCACCCGTTTCTTATAATTATCAAATACATGTGTGTGTGTGTGTGTGTGTGTGTGTGTGTGTGGGTGTGTGTGTGTGTGTGTGTGCGCGCGCGCGTGCGTGCGTGCGTGCGTGCGTGCGCGCGCGCGCGACGCACACATACATATATATATATATATATATATACTTATGTTCACATTATATATATGATATATATATATAGGTGGGAGAGAGAGAGAGAGAGAGAGAGAGAATGCGAACGCGAACGCGAATGGTTTACTGTAAACGAGCTCATTAATTTTACCCATACACAAAGGAGGCGGGAGTGAATGGGACCGTGGAAAAAAAATAAGTCGAAATGAATAGAATCAGAAAAACAACAAGCCAACTATCGCACAAAACGAACTCGAAGTCAAAATCATCACACTGACAGTAACTAGATGAAAGAGTACTTTCTGCCACAATCGTAAACGGTTACGATATACCCTAAGAAAGATTCCCGTTTTCAACAGCACCTTCGAGTCAGAGTTGGCTAGCCGCTCCTCCCTGAACACCTGAAGAAGATGGAAAATTGAAGCCACATAACACCCATAAGATGTTAGGTGCGACCCCTTGTTGCCAAATTTTCTCCAGGGGCCAACAGTCTGAGTCGCACTATTTTATGTTATTTTATTTTACTTTTTAACATGCGCGCTGGTGACCTACTCGTTTTTGAGTGAACCAGTATTTTAGGAAGAAGAAGGAGAAGAAATGGCAATAATTCGGTTTGTTTTAACTGCATTAGGAAGACTGCCCAATCTTTTTTTTTTCCAGGCCAATGTTTCGGGGCTGTGTAGTTTGCTGTGACACGTCTGGTTCACAATCTTGATGGTCCGTACTATCAGAATCTGTCCCGCACGCAAAGTTCTTTTACCACGTCAGTTCCAGCTGGACGCCCGAACACAGCATTCCGAAGGCGTACGGACTTTACCGAAGTCTCAAGGGAGGCTACCGACTGACTTATTGGTCCCGCGCATGTTAGTGCTGGTTTTGAGACTCGTTGTTCGCCAGCAAGGACAGTCGTTGCTTGTGTTCGGAGTTCGTCGAGTCCGTCTTTTCACTGTCACAACAAATGTCACTGGGAAACCTATCTACTGGAGCGGAGAGAATGGTTTCCCCTTGAAAACATGTCCGCAGAAACAGCTTCATTAATATTGGCGTTGTCGGCAGTATAACAACAACAACAACAAAACTGGGTGGGGTGGGCACAAAATAAGTCTGAGGGGGACGATGAACATGAAGGTTCGCTTGTCTTTGTTAATCTTTGGTCAGTCTGTATCATTTCTGCTCTTCTTCTGTCTCGATTCACTTGAGACAGGCATTTCTGACGGTACACAGTGCTGTGGTACTGAATTTGAGTGTCAAGGGGGTTGGCCAGTTGTCGTCATTCTGTGGACGATCACAAATGAATTGCCTCGGCTTTCAACTTTCAACAGAGAAGAGCGCCGTTTCGAAGAAGTGCTGCGTTCAACACCAGTTCTCAAGTAGACGAAGTCCCTCCACAGGCATGTTGACGAAAATCTTTTCGAAAAAAAAAAAAAAAAAAACTGCAGTACTTTCCTGATGCTGAAAAGTGCGTCTTGCTGGCTGCAAGCAAGGGAAGAGAGAGAGAGAGAGAGAGAGAGAGAGAGAGACAATTCCCACTTGGTTCTTACAGCGCAGTTAACAGTTATAAACTGCGTCAGATTTTGTTAAAAACTCGGACACCCATGCCGTTCCGAAGACAATCATAATTATTCATTTTCATTTCTTTTTCCTCGTCATTATTTCAGATACCAACAGGAAAATGATTTTAGGGAGGTGGGGGGTTGCTTGTTGTTGTGTTTATTGGATTTTTTTTCCCTTGTTTGTTTGCCCGTGGGGGGGGCGGGGGGGCGGTGTTGTTGTTGTTGTTTGCTGCTGTTGCTGCTGCTGCTGCTGTTCTCGTTCTTTCTTGGTATAGTTGTCTATTTTGAACGCCTTTTTCACATTCCGTTAAAATCTAAAGTATTAACAGCAAAAGAAGCAGAAGAAACAATAAAAATAATTATTATGAAAACAAGCCAACAAAAAGATTTGTCTAGTCTTGTGTTTTTCTGTCGCAGTCTCCCAATCCCTTGCAGTAGGCTAGTACGCCTCCCAGGTACGTTCTCGTTCAACGTGTTCATCATCCGAAGCCCAGTTCATACTGTTGTGTCCCACAGAGTACCACGGCATTCTAAAGAAAGCTATTGAACATGGTGCCCCACACTACCTGATCCCCCCCCCCCCCCCCTCCCCAGTGTAGACCGCCCTGCGCAACTTTCGACAACATTTATTTTAGGGTGTTCGGTAGTGCATGTTCTCATTCAGATTTATTGTAGGGTGTTCGGTAGTGTCTGTTCTAATTCAGATTCATTGTTAGGGTGTTCGTAGTGTCTGTTCTAATTCAGATTCATTGTAGGGTGTTCGGTAGTGTCTGTCTAATTCAGATTCATTGTAGGGTGTTCGGTAGTGTCTGTTCTCATTCAGATTCATTTTAGGGTGTTCGGTAGTGTCTGTTCTCATTCAGATTCATTTGAGAGTGTTCGGTAGTGTCTGTTCTCATTCAGATTCATTTGAGGGTGTTCGGTAGTGTCTGTTCTCATTCAGATTCATTTTAGGGGGCCGGATAGCTCAGTTGGTAGAGCGCCGGACTCGTGATCCTGGGGTTGCGGGTTCGAATTTCGGTATAGGGGGATTTTTCCCTCGGAGTTAACATTGGTTCTGACTCCATTCCCCATATAGTCCTTCGAATGAGACTATAAACCGAGGTTCCGTGTGTGAACGCACGCATAACATCTTGCACACACGTAAAATCCCATCACCAACTTTCGGAAGAGAAGGCCAGTTTGGCCGTTGGTATGGATGACACGTGACACATAGCATGCACCTTCTCGAAGATGGAGTATGGCTGCCTTAATGGCGGGATAAAAAAGGGTCATACACACAAAACTCCACTGCCTGGCTATACAGGAGTGTTCGCAGGAGTATCAGCCTGCGTACGCAGAAAGAAAGAAAGAAAGATTCATTTTAGGGTGTTCGGTAGTGTCTGTTCTCATTCAGATTCATTTTAGGGTGTTCGGTAGTGTCTGTTCTCATTCAGTGTTTACTAATGGACATACACAAGTAAGCAAGTGGGTGTCTGCAAGCATTCACACACGCACGCACGCACATACATAAATACACACCACACACACACACACACACACACACACACAACACACACACACACACACACACACACACACATGGTATACATGTGTGTTTGTGTGTGTGTGTGTGTGTGTGTGTGTGTGTGTGTGTGTGTGTGTGTGTACACGCTTGTGCGTGCGGGCGTTGATGCGTGCGCACGTTCGTGCATCCGTGCGCCCGCGCAAATGTGTGTGTGTGTGTGTGTGTGTGTGTGTGTGTGTGTGTGTGTGTGTGTGTGTGTGTGTGTGTCAAACAAAGCTATGGTATAGTTATGTGTTTAAAACTAAGCCGCTATGTGGTGTGTCAAACAAAGCCGTTGTTTGGTACGTGTAGTTTGATGAACAATGCCATTGTACGGTGTGTGTGGTGTAACAAACAAAGCTGATGTACGGTGTGTGTGTGTGTGTGAGTGTGTGTGTGTGTGTGTGTGTGTGTGTGCGCGCGCGCGCGCGCGCATGTGTGAAATCAAACTGTTATACGGCCCGTTGTGTGTGAAGCAAAGTAGTAATGTGTAGCGTGTCAAACAAAGCAGTAATGTGTAGCGTGTCAAACAAAGCAGTAATGTGTAGCGTGTCAAGCAAAGTAGTAATGTGTAGCGTGTCAAACAAAGCGGTTGTGTTTGGTGTGTCAACAAAACCATTGTGTGTGGTGTCTCAAAACAAAACTGTTTGTGCTTAGCGTGTCAAACAAAACCGTTGACAGTGACGTGTCGTGCAAAGCCATTGTATGTGACGTGCCAAGCGCAACGACATGGCAGCCGTTATTTGCATCATGTTAAACAAAGCCGTTGTTGCTTGTTTCTTTTGACAAAGCCGTTGTTGTTTGTTTCTTGTGACAAAGCCGTTGTGTTTCTTTGCTTTTCTTTCCGCAGAGTGTCCACTATGACCGTTTTTTTTAAACTCCGCCATTCAGGCAGCCATTCTCCAACTTCGGGGAAGGTGCATGCTATGTGTAACGTGTCATCCATACCAACGGCCAAACTGGCCTTCTCTTCCGAAAGTTGGTGATGGGATTACGTGTGTGCAAGATGTGCGTGCATTCACACACGGAACCTCGGTTTATAGTCTCATTCGAAGGACTGTGTGGGGAATGCAGTCAGAATCAATGTTAACTCCGAGGGAAAAATCTCCCTGTACCGAAACGGCCCGGCGGAGATTCGAAACCGGAACCCCAAGGTTACGAGTCCGGCGCTTGTTGCTTTTAACAAAGACGCTTCGTTTGTTGCATCTAACAAACCGTTTTCTTTGTTGTTCCAAACAAAGTCGATGCGTGGAGGTGCCTATCGCTGTAGGCTGAATCAAAGTATGATGGAGGACCTGATTTGGGTTGTTCATTTCGTTAAAGGGCTTTAAAAGTAAACGCTTAATTGTAACGGGTTTTCTTCTTTATAGAATATCTCAGAAAGTACTTGGCCGATCTTTCTGAAAATTTGTAGGTATGTTCATTATGGGTCACGGATGATGGCCGATGTTTCATTTTACCGTTGTATCCGTTACTAACGGCTAAAAGGCCCATAACCGTTTTTCTTCTTTATGGAAAATCTCAGAAAGTACTTGGCCGATCTTTCTGAAAATTTGTAGGTATGTTCATTATGGGTCACAGATGATGGCCGATGTTTACCAGAATAGCCATTATTAATGGCTATAACGGGCCAAAACGGTTTTTTCCTCTTTATGGAAATATTTCACGCGTATTCAAGATCAACTGGGAGTACGTTTATATGCTTTGCATTGTGGTTTTTTTCTGTGTCAAGTTTCTTGGGCCAAAATTGAACCTGGTGAAACCGCTCCCTCTCCAATTCGGATTCTCATTTTGGGTTTACTCTCCACATACCACAGACGACACTGGGTTTACATGGTTACCAGCAGCAGAGGAGAGACTCTGACATGACCTGAAGATAACATTAACAAGAGACTCTGACATGACCTGAAGATAACATTAACAAGAGACTCTGACATGACCTGAAGATAACATTAACAAGAGACTCTGACATGACCTGAAGATAACATTAACAAGAGACTCTGACATGACCTGAAGATAACATTAACAAGAGACTCTGACATGACCTGAAGATAACATTAACAAGAGACTCTGACATGACTTGAAGATAACATTAACAAGAGACTCTGACATGACCTGAAGATAACATTAACAAGAGACTCTGACATGACCTGAAGATAACATTAACAAGAGACTCTGACATGACCTGAAGATAACATTAACAAGAGACTCTGACATGACCTGAAGATAACATTAACAAGAGAATCTGACATGACTTGAAGATAACATTAACAAGACACTCTGACATGACCTGAAGATAACATTAACAAGAGACTCTGACATGACCTGAAGATAACATTAACAAGAGACTCTGACATGACTGAAGATAACATTAACAAGAGACTCTGACATGACCTGAAGATAACATTAACAAGAGACTCTGACATGACCTGAAGATAACATTAACAAGAGACTCTGACATGACCTGAAGATAACATTAACAAGAGACTCTGACATGACCTGAAGATAACATTAACAAGAGACTCTGACATGACCTGAGGATAACATTAACAAGAGACTCTGACATGACCTGAGGATAACATTAACAAGAGACTCTGACATGACCTGAAGATAACATTAACAAGAGACTCTGACATGACTGAAGATAACATTAACAAGAGACTCTGACATGACCTGAAGATAACATTAACAAGAGACTCTGACATGACCTGAAGATAACATTAACAAGAGACTCTGACATGACCTGAGGATAACATTAACAAGAGACTCTGACATGACCTGAGGATAACATTAACAAGAGACTCTGACATGACCTGAAGATAACATTAACAAGAGACTCTGACATGACCTGAAGATAACATTAACAAGAGACTCTGACATGACCTGAAGATAACATTAACAAGAGACTCTGACATGACCTGAAGATAACATTAACAAGAGACTCTGACATGACCTGAAGATAACATTAACAAGAGACTCTGACATGACCTGAAGATAACATTAACAAGAGACTCTGACATGACCTGAAGATAACATTAACAAGAGACTCTGACATGACCTGAAGATAACATTAACAAGAGACTCTGACATGACCTGAAGATAACATTAACAAGAGACTCTGACATGACCTGAAGATAACATTAACAAGAGACTCTGACATGACCTGAAGATAACATTAACAAGAGACTCTGACATGACCTGAAGATAACATTAACAAGAGACTCTGACATGACCTGAAGATAACATTAACAAGAGACTCTGACATGACCTGAAGATAACATTAACAAGAGACTCTGACATGACCTGAAGATAACATTAACAAGAGACTCTGACATGACCTGAAGATAACATTAACAAGAGACTCTGACATGACCTGAAGATAACATTAACAAGAGACTCTGACATGACCTGAAGATAACATTAACAAGAGACTCTGACATGACCTGAAGATAACATTAACAAGAGACTCTGACATGACCTGAAGATAACATTAACAAGAGACTCTGACATGACCTGAAGATAACATTAACAAGAGACTCTGACATGACCTGAAGATAACATTAACAAGAGACTCTGACATGACCTGAAGATAACATTAACAAGAGACTCTGACATGACCTGAAGATAACATTAACAAGAGACTCTGACATGACCTGAAGATAACATTAACAAGAGACTCTGACATGACCTGAAGATAACATTAACAAGAGACTCTGACATGACCTGAGGATAACATTAACAAGAGACTCTGACATGACCTGAAGATAACATTAACAAGAGACTCTGACATGACCTGAAGATAACATTAACAAGAGACTCTGACATGACCTGAAGATAACACTAACAACAACAACAAAGCAGAGTGACGGGAAAGAGGACGTTTCTTTGGCATGGCACAAACTATCCAGAAAGCGCGGGTACAGCTGGTACTCAAATTGCCCCCGTAAAGCCCTTTGCCCCCGTAAAGCCCTTTGCCCCCGTAAACCCCTTTCCCCCGTAAACCCCTTTGCCCCCGTAAACCCCTTTGCCCCCGTAAAGCCCTTTGCCCCCGTAAAGCCCTTCGGGGGCAGGTTCAGTGTCAGGTATCTCTGTATGTATATGTGAGAGCGCGTGTATGTGTAGAAGAGGACAATGGGGGGGGGGGGGGGGGGAGCATGAAGGGAGGAAGGATGAGGAAGAGACCTAAACGGGAGAGGAGGAAGAAAAAACACACAGTGAAGAGTGAATGAAACACGTTCTCACAGTCTGGGCATTGTCCGTCAAAAGAGCAGGACGATGGGGTCTCCGTCCTTTGACCTTTGGCTGTCTCAAAAAGCCCACCTTGTTCACACACCGGTGTCTGGACCGCATGACGTGGCACATCAAAGAGTCCAGCTTCCCCGGTTACTGTGACAGGTAGGTGTACTGACTGGACGTTTTCTTTGGTGTGTCACTCATTGCAGGCTTGTCACAACCTACTTCCCTTCCGCCTTCCATGGCTACAATGAAAAGGGAGGCAGGAAGATGGGGGGGGGGGGGGGACGACAGGAGACGGGAGGATATTCGAGGGTGCCTATAGGGGAGGGGGAGATGGCTCGGTGAGGTAGACTTCCGTATGTAAACGTGTGTGTCGTATAGTTGCGCGCGTGTCATGTGCGCACGCACGTGTGTGTGTGAATGTGAGTGCGTGCGTGCGTGTGTGTGAGTACGTGTGTGTGTGTGTGTCTGTATGTCTGTCTGTGTGTGCATGTGTGGTGTGGTGTGGTGTGGTGTGTGTGTGTGTGTGTGTGTGTGTGTGTGTGTGTGTGTGTGTTTGACAAAGGGCGTGTGTGTGTTTGACCAAGTGTGTGTGTGCGTGTGTGTGTGTGTGTGCGTGTGTGTGTGTGTGTGTGTGTGTGTGTGTGTGTGTGTGTGTGTGTGTGTGTGTGTGTGTGTTTGACCAAGTGTGTGTGTGTGTGTGTGTGTGTGTGTGTGTGTTTGATAAAGGGCGTGCGCGCTTGTGTGCGTGTGTGTGTGTGTGTGTGTGTGTGTGTCTGTGTGTGTGTGTTGACCAAGTGTGTGTGCGTGCGCGTGCGCGCGCGCGCGCGCGCGCGCGCGCGTGTGTGTGTGTGTGTGTGTGTGTGTGTGTGTGTGTGTGTGTGTGTGTGCGCGCGCGCGCTTTCGTCCGTGTGTATGTGTGTGTGTGTGTGTGTGTGTGTGTGTGTGTGTGTGTGTGTGTGTGTGTGTGTGTGTGTGTGCGTGTGTGTGTGAGTGTGAAACAACCAAAGATGAAGACACCTCAAAAATCCAGACGCCAGCTAGAGATGGATCACATCCAGAGGAGAAGGAGGAATCCCAAGAAGCAGGTAACGGCTGTTTTAGAAGCCGAGAACTAAGTGCCAGAAAACCAATGGGAAGACCTGGAAACAGGACAGAGCGTCCTCAGCAAAGCGAATCAGCAAGCTGGACGAGAAGTAAAGAAGAAGAAAACCCAAGACTGCTTCTTTAAAGACCCCTTCCATTCACCGGGAAACCATTCGAGCAGCAAACGTCAGGGAAACTCACAGAGGGAAAAGACACTCCTGATCTGCATCTCAGCAAAACATATTCCTAACCTCAGAGCGAAAACTTGGGCTTGGTGTGGCCTTCAGTGCCAGAGAAAAGGCTCAATGACCAGCCACCGACACTGAATGAGGTAAAGATGTGGTTGAGAAAGCCAGAGTCACATCTTTGCCCGTTCCCAATGGAATACCACATCTTCCATATAAGAAATGTCCTAATGTCCTTGACTGGCTCCACAAACTGATAAGAACAACACAGAGGAAATCAAAAGTCAGCGACAGATGGATGATAGTGGACGGAATGTGCATTCCCAGAGGGCAAATCTCAAGTGACATCAACTACTTTAGATTGGTATTACTCCTGACCGTCCAGGGTAAATCTGATCTGTAGAGTAAGCGAGGCTGACTAAACACCTGACAGAAAATTACACTTTGACCTGTCAGTCCAGGAAAGAGGCAGCCCTGGAACGTTTGGCTGTGAAGAACATGACACGGTGATTCGGGAAGTCATCCAAAGAGCTCAGACCGAGGAAAGGGACTCCGACTTTGTGTGGCTTGATCTGGTAAATGCACACGGGTAAGTTCCACACAAGATGAGTCAACTGGCCCTCGAGATGTATCATGCTCCCAAGAACATCCGAGAAATGCTGAGAGAAAAAAATCCAAGGCTTCTCATTGAGGTTCTCCACAAAGTATTACATAACAAACTGGATCAGTCTGATAGTTGGCCTAGCAATGAGCTGTGCCATTTCAGCAGTGCTGTTTGTGTTGGCAATGGAGTTCATCTGGAAGACCGCAAAAAGCCATACAAGCTAAGGTTTTGGAAATGAATACCAAATGCCTCCTCTGAAAGCCTCCATGGACAACACAATAGTCCTTTCCACCGTAGAAGATTAACCATACAAAATACTGAAGCAGGTTGACAAGTTAGTTGCTCCATCAAGGACGAGTTTCAAAACCAACCAAATCACGAAGCAAAAATAAAAAATAGTTGGAACAATGATGTTCACTGTCGCCCGCCAAGCCATTCCAAAAGTGACAGAAGAACCAGCACGGAGTCTTGGGAGGTGGTATGATGACTCCTTGAAAGGCAACCAGCACGGAGTCTTGGGAGGTGGTATGATGACTCCTTGAAAGGCAACCAGCACGGAGTCTTGGAGGTGGTATGATGACTTCTTGAAAGGCAACCAGCACGGAGTTCTTGGGAGGTGGTATGATGACTCCTTGAAAGGCAACCAGCACGGAGTCTTGGGAGGTGGTATGATGACTCCTTGAAAGGCAACCAGCACGGAGTCTTGGGAGGTGGTATGATGACTCCTTGAAAGGCAACCAGCACGGAGTCTTGGGAGGTGGTATGATGACTCCTTGAAAGGCAACCAGCACGGAGTCTTGGGAGGTGGTATGATGACTCCTTGAAAGGCAACCAGCACGGAGTCTTGGGAGGTGGTATGATGACTCCTTGAAAGGCAACCAGCACGGAGTCTTGGGAGGTGGTATGATGACTCCTTGAAAGGCAACCAGCACGGAGTCTTGGGAGGTGGTATGATGACTCCTTGAAAGGCAACCAGCACGGAGTCTTGGGAGGTGGTATGATGACTCCTTGAAAGGCAACCAGCACGGAGTCTTGGGAGGTGGTATGATGACTCCTTGAAAGGCAACCAGCACGGAGTCTTGGGAGGTGGTATGATGACTCCTTGAAAGGCAACCAGCACGGAGTCTTGGGAGGTGGTATGATGACTCCTTGAAAGGCAACCAGCACGGAGTCTTGGGAGGTGGTATGATGACTCCTTGAAAGGCAACCAGCACGGAGTCTTGGGAGGTGGTATGATGACTCCTTGAAAGGCAACCAGCACGGAGTCTTGGGAGGTGGTATGATGACTCCTTGAAAGGCAACCAGCACGGAGTCTTGGGAGGCCGAGGTGGTATGATGACTCCTTGAAAGGCAACCAGCACGGAGTCTTGGGAGGTGGTATGATGACTCCTTGAAAGGCACACAGAGGGGAGAAGATACCAAGCAGACAGCGGAAGAACGCCTGGAGATAATAGACCAGGGAGGCTTCCCTTGGAATACAAGGTCTGGTGTGTGCTGTTGATGCTGGCCCCACACTTCCTCTGACCTCTGCTGTGCAATATCAACACAAGTACAGTTTTGTTGTTGTTGTTGTTGTTGTTGTTGTTGTTGTTGTTGTTGTTGTTATCCACGTACACAGGCTGATACTCCTGCGGACACTCCCTGTATAGACAGGCATGAATAAGTCCCATCTACCCAACAAAGCGAGTGGAGTTTTGTGTGTATGGCCGTTTTCTATCCCGCCATTAAGGCAGCCATACTCCATCTTCGGGGAAGGTGCATGCTATGTGTAATGTGTCATCCATACCAACGGCCAAACTGGTCTTTTCCGAAAGTTGGTGATGGGATTTTACGTGTGTGCAAGATGTTATGCGTGCGTTCACACACGGAACCTCGGTTTATAGTCTCATTCGAAGGACTGTATGGGAAATGGAGTCAGAACCAATGTTAACTCTGAGGAAAAATCCCCCTGTACCGAACGGCCCGGCGGAGATTCGAACCTGCAACCCCAAGATTACGCGTCCGGCGCTTAACCACTAGGCAATCCCCCCCATCCCCCCCCCCCCCCCCCCCCCCCATCACCCCCGAAGACAGAATTATTTGTATTGCCTGCTCCGAGGCCTTTCGTCCGCTGGATCGGAACTCGTCAGGGAGACACGGCTGGTTGTGTCTGTGCTCTGGCGTCAAAAGAGCGGGATACAAATAGAGCCAGGGATTACGATGTCCTTCGAAAGGTTTACATGTTCCCTCATGCAGCTTAAATTTACATATTATATTTTCTATTTCATGTTCCCAGTTCCCCCATCTCACCGTCCCCCCCCCCCCCCCCCCCCCCCCCCCCCCCCCCCCCCCCCCCCCCCCCCCCCCCTCCTTAAGTCCACATCTTTGCCCAGTCTTTACTATG
The DNA here is from genome assembly GCA_018398815.1 of Conus ventricosus. Taxonomy (NCBI): domain Eukaryota; kingdom Metazoa; phylum Mollusca; class Gastropoda; order Neogastropoda; family Conidae; genus Conus; species Conus ventricosus. The sequence continues at coordinate 4,374,316 of CM031611.1, forward strand.
AAGACAGTTGAATTGTTGGCCTGCGCTTGTTTTTCCCCACTATTAGATTGTTCGTCTTTGAATTTGTCTGACTTTATTCAAGTTTAAAAGGCTGTGCCAGTCTTGAATAAAATTACTCATCAAAAGGTTAGATTGAACAGTCTTATCAAAAGGTTACGTTGAACATCTCATCAAAGGTTTGGTTGAACATCTCATCAAAAGGTTAGGTTGAACAACTCATCAAAAGGTTAGGTTGAACATCTCATCAAAAGGTTAGATTGAACATCTCATCAAAGGTTAGGTTGAACATCTCATCAAAGGTTTGGTTGAACATCTCATCAAAGGTCAGGCTGAGCAGTCTCACAGGTCTCAGCTGTAGTCCAAGGGGTGCACGTGGACTTTGCTTCTTTTGGAGTTGCCCCCTAAGAAAAGGTGCACAGATCTCTTCATGTGTGTTGACGTCACCAGTAGGTGTAGGCCTGCTGGACAACTGGTTGTCCACTTGGCCACGTGGTAGCGTGGACTCTTGTTTCTGTGCTGGGCAAGTTGTTGAGACGGACTGGGAACCATTTGGGTCTGTAGAGATCACAGAAGCTGGTTTGTAGGCAGGCGGTCAGGATTTCGGCTGGACAAGTCTTCACTCTTGCCTCCTGAACTTTCAAGAAAGAGTGAAGACTCAGCAGACATAAGTGAGACAAATGCAAATCTGTCATCTTTTAATTGTTTCGTCTCCACTTACCTTTCTTCACATAGGTGTTGGGTGGATTTTAACGAGTGGTGTGAGAAATTATAAAGAGCTAAACAATTGAAAGAAAATAAGTCTTTAAAATACTTTTTTTTTTAATCTGGTAGTGTAATCAGGAACTTGAGCACACTCAGTCCAAGCACAAATGTGAGTTAGAATCACCAACTACAAGACATTTAGACGATCAAAGTAGTCATTGATTATCTCAACAGAGTTTTACCAAACACTTGTATAGATTTATCCTTTTAACTCCATACAGAATATGCATAGTTTAAGACTTAGAAAATAGATTCCACATGCTTTTCCTGATAACGATCTACGAATTAATGTACTTTTAAAACGTTCGGGAAATACAAATGGTGTAATTCTTTCCGTCATATGTGGCCTCTTTTTACTTCCCTTGCGATCAAAATCATAATTTTCCAGAATCTGTTCAACCATGACGGAGTTCTGCGCTCTCCCTAACGCCTTTTTAGTTTGTTCAGGCTTGGTAGAAACAGTATCCAGCAGGACTCATGCGTGCACGTTCCAAAAAATGTCGTACTTCACACAAAGATGGTGCACTAACGCTTGTTGCCATAATCAATTAGTTTACTGCACACGATTTTTCTGTTGTCACTATCAGTTCTTTACATTCTTTACCAGCGTAAAAATAGCGAACAATTTTTTTTTCACGTTATAACAACTATTTTCTTCATGCATACAGTCTTTTCATGAAAACAATTCATTGTTATGTGTGTGTGTGTGTGTGTGTATAATCGCTTTAGGGCCTTTTAAGGCTAGCAGGGGAAGGAGGTGTGAAGGTGTCGTCGTACTTTCTCTAAACTGAGCACTGTTTTCTTCAAACGAAACGGAAAATCACTTCTTTTGGGATGAGCTTTTTTTTTTCTTTTCTTTTTTTTAACCCCTTTAAAATCGTCCACCGCTAACTTGACAACCACTTTAATTTTTATCGAATGTTTCTTTTCAAGCGCCTCTGTTACTTTTAATATCTGAAAAGGAAACGTGACTGACCTCACGGCGATCCAATACAACTTCTACTTGCGTTTCGCAATGTTTGATTATGCTTCTTATCTGTGTTTTATCATGATGTTAGAAGTTTTTCCGCTGTCCTCCACATTCTTAGCACGAAGATGCGATAAAAACGTCCATATCGAACTGGGGACAGAAATGTGCGTCTCACAGGACACATTTTGCTCAGGTCACGAAGCGATTAACGGAAGCGGTAAGGTGAAGGTCGCAGGAGCAAAGTCGCATGGTGTCAATGGGCTGAGGTGCAGACGACACGCGTTCGCTGTTTGAACGGATTTTCGTCATCAGCGTTTCTCCTTTGTCCATCCTACTTTCCTCGTTCCTAGGTGATATCGGCGAATCAGATAGCCCCCCGTTTTGAGGATAGTGGATGAGAGGGGGGGAAATCGTTTCGAAGCGATCGAGGGGTTCATCGGCGCCGGCATTGATGGAGGTCGAGCATGGGCGAACGGTCGAGGGCTGTCGGCGTGCTGCAAGCGCTATTGCTGTGTGGTAAGTTTTTTTTTCTTGTTTTGTTTTTTTTTTGTTCATGTACCGGAGCAATTGCAGCATTATATTCGTGTGGGTGTCTTTGAACGTATTTGTTCAACAAACGGATAACACCGCTTGTTGATCTTTGCTAATATTTCATTTTGAATTTGATAAAGTAGGGCCCAATGGACATGTAAGACTTTAGGCCTAGATTTTATATTATGAATTTTTGATTAACACAGAACACGTGGTTTAAGACATCTCAGGTTAATAGTTGTTTGAACAAACAGTGGTTGTGCACAACCACCTTAATGATGATACACGTACGAATTTTGAAACAAGTTGCTTAGGCTATTTAGAAACTGAATGGGTTGTTAAGGTTTTGTTTGTTTAAAGCCACTCCCCTCCCCTTCATATTGTCTCCTCCCAACTCCCTAAACCATTCTTCTCCATGTGTTCTGAAAGTCTAACGTCAAACGTTCAGAAATTGATAAAATGAAATTTTGATAAATGGCCCACACATGAACACTATTCTTCCTATGTTGATAAAACAATGTTTTATTAATTTTTATTTTGTGACTTAAAAAAAAATCTTTGACATGTCAAAGCCAATGGAGCACCAAGCCGAAAACAAACTAGCGCAGCCTAAATTAAAGAACTTGCTTGTTTTTCTCTCAACTAATTCTTGTTTACTACAACTACAAAAAGCTCTATCGATGATAGTACATTATTGAAAACAATTTTTTGATTATGATAAATATAGACGAGAGAGTTTAAGACCTGATCATATTAAGACCAGAAAACGCATAGAAGGACATGTAAAGCCTAGTGTTCTGGCTATAGAATTACAAAAGCAATTGTCCCTAGAACCTGAACCTGAACCTTTTTTTCCCCCATCACCTAATTTGACCATTGACATGAGGCACCCAAAACGCACAGAAACTCATCCTCATGGGAAATTCCAAATGGCCCAAACCCCGAACCTGACCTGTTGTGATAGACACAGCAACACCAGAAAAAGACGTACAAACATAAAATTACATGAGACTATCAATTATCAACTATCTATGTTCCATCGTGTTCTTGTGACTGTCTGATGGTGCCCCTCATGATTATCAGATTTTGAATGTGGATTATACGGACGGACATATCACCTTTATCATAGTATGGTGTGCTTACAGTATACTTTGATGGTCCTAGTTGTTTTCCTCTTCCTGTACAAAACTCTTGTAGCAGATTCTTCCCTTCCAGGCCATAACCATGACCCTGTTCGAGAGGGATTTTGCAGAAAAAATTTATTTCGGACTCTTGGAATAAATTACTGCCTTTTCATTGACTCCTTGGCCAGATCAGGTCAGCGAAGGACTCAAAACCTACCAGCAACGACTCGTCCTGCTTTATTTGGCAGGGCTGCTTCTTTCCCTGTCATATGCTCCAGAACCAACCCTGGACCTGCTCCCAGTGAGTCCAGCCAGCAGTGGCAGTGTGGTACCTGTGATGTTACGTTACGTGGGAGGACAGAGGGATTGAGTGCGAAACCTGTGGGCAGTGGTTTCACGCCCACTGTCAGAGCGTCCACACTCCCACGTACGACCAACTCAATGAGGATGGATCAGCAGCCCACTGGTACTGTGCAATTTGCGGGAACCCTAACATCACACGGTCTTTGATCTGCATGGATTTGACTGGTCACCTCTCAGCACATACCGACTTCCCACCCGCATTACGCGACTCCCCAGTGGAGGCAACATTTAAACCTGCCATACTTCAACGCCCACTCGAGCAAGCCAGCAGAACAAGAGGGCCAATAGACCACTTCGAGTGCTCAACATAAACTTTTGCTCAGTGACGGGCAGGAAGGCTGACTCGCTTGCCTTTTGGACAGCACAAAGCCAGATGTCATTCTTGGCTCAGAAACAGGGTTAGACCCCACCATTGGTGATGCTGAGGTCTTTCCACCTGGCTTCAGCGACTCCTACAAGATCTACAGGAAGGACAGAAACCGAAGGGGCGGTGGAGTATTGTTAGCTGTGAGAACTATGTTTGACAGCTGTGCAGTCCCCGAGCTTGAAACAGACTGTGAGATTGTTTGGTCCAGCTGAAACTCAAGGAAAAAGATCTCTTTATCTCTGTTCTTATTACAGGCCACATGTTACTGACAGGGAGTCATTATTTAAATTTGAATCATCATTGATCAGATCAGCTATGATCCCCAATGCGCATTTCCTATTGGAGGGGACTTAAACTTCCAGGATGGGACTGGCCTGCGATGACGCTGAAACCTCAGTCTCCCTGTCCAGATCTCCATCATAAGCTTGCCATATCATCCATGACCGGGGCCTCGAGCAGATGGTGATGGAACCAACAAGAGAGGAGAACATCCTGGACCTCATCTTCACCAACTGCCCTCAGCTTGTTCCCAGAGTGGAAGTTATTCCAGGCCTCTCTGATCACAGCATAGTGTATGCTGAGTTCATCATTTCCCACTGAAGAAAAAAGCCAGTAGAAAGAACCATCTTACTCTACAAGAAGGCAGACTGGAATGGGCTAAGGAGGCGATGAGGAACCTGGCTGCAGATGTTGTCAAAAGGAGAGACATGATGAACACTGAGGAAATTTGGAGTCTATTTAAAGCTACACTCCAGCAAGCCATCCACCCTTCATTCCAACCAAACTATCAGGAACCAGGAGATTTCTACCATGGATATCTTCCGAGTTAAAGCAGCTCATCAATAAGAGAAATAGAGTTTACAAAAAATGAAGAAACAGGTACCGAAGAATTGAGGGTGAAGGCACGGGAACTCAGAAGAGAAGCTCAGCGGAAAATACGTAGGGCATACTGGAATACCTCAGCAGCACCCTGACTGGAGAAGACTCCGAGCAAGCTGGCAAGTACAAACGCTTCTGGACATACATCAAGCACCAGAGGTCGACCAATGCAGGAGTTGCCTCTCTCAAGATGAACGGAACCCTGTTATCTGACCCAAAAGAAAAAGCAGAGGCCCTCAATCAACAATTTCAATCAGTGTTCAGTGATGGCAGAAATTACTCCCACGACGAGTTTTTGGACAAGTGTGTATGGCAGACAAGGCTTACTCACAGCTGGACACTATCACGGTCACTGAGGAAGGAGTCAAACGACTGTTGAAAGAACTAGACCCTCATAAAGCCAGTGGTCCCGATGGAGTCAGCTCAAGAGCCTTAAGAGAACTCGCGGAGGAAATAGCCCCCATACACACTGCCATCTTTCAGTCATCCCTCACTACTGGTCAAGTTCCATCTGACTGGAGGGATGCGCTCGTCGTACCAATCTACAAAAGGGGGAGCATTACGACCCAGCAAATTACAGGCCTGTCTCCCTGACCTGCATTTCTTGCAAACTGCTGGAGCACATCATCGTGAGCTCTGTGATGGAGCATCTTGAGCGGAACGACATCCTCCATGCCCGGCATCACGGATTCAGGAGACAGCGATCCTGCGAGACCCAGCTCCTGGAGTTCATTGATGAGTTGGTAGATAGCATGGAAGAGGGACACAGACCGACATCCTGTCATGGATTTTGCTAAGGCATTTGACAAGGTAAATCACAGTCTCCCTCTTACACAAGCTTCACCACTACGCATCGGGGGTGAGGTTAACTGCTGGATCATGGGATTTCTGTCAAACCGACGTCAAGCAGTTGTAGTGGAGGGAGCCCAGTCAGAATATGTCAGGGTGAGGGCAGGTGTACCACAAGGATCAGTTTTGGGACCTTGCTTGTTCCTTGTATATAATCAATGATCTCCCAGAGAGCCTGACTTCACCTTGTAGGCTGTTCGCTGACGACACTGCAGCTTATAGAGTAGTCGCATCCCAGCGAGACCAAGACCAGCTACAAGAGGACCTCCATCGTCTCGGAGAATGGGAGAAGAGCTGGGGCATGGTTTTTCATCAGGGAAGTGTACTGCTCTTCCTGTGACCAGAAGTCGGCGTCCCCTTCACTACCAGTACAAGCTGCATGGACACACACTCGACACTGTGTCATCAGTCAAGTATCTCGGCGTCACCATTGAGAAGAACATCAGCTGGGATACTCACATTGATGCCATCACTTTGAGAGCAAGCAGGATGCTGGATTCCTTCGTAGGAACTTGAAAGCTGCTCCCAGAAGCTGAGAGAGAGGGCTTACCTGACATTTGTCAGGCCCCTTTGGAATATGCCAGCTCTGTGTGGGACCCCCATACACAGAGGAATGTGGACAGAATAGAAGCAATACAGAGAAGGGCGGCTCGCTTCGTATTGAACCGCTACCACAACACCTCAAGTGTAAATAGCATGATTTCTCGACTGGGATGGCCCTCCCTTCAGCGACGCCGGCAGATGGCACGCCTGACGATGCTGTATAAGATCCAAAATAACATGGTTGCAGTCAGCCACAGCAAATTACATCCAGCTCCGGTCCGCCAAAGAAGAGTACATGACAAACAGTCTCTGTCATCCAGTGCCGCACACAGTATCGGCATGAGCTCATACTTTCCTAGAACAATTAGAGATTGGAATGAGTTGTCTGCAGAGTCTGTGACCGCTCCCACTCTTGACACCTTCCAGTCAAGGGTGCAACTGCTGCTCTGAAATTTTTTTTTTTTTTTTTTTTTTTTTTTTTTTCCTCTTCGCCGGCGACCCCCACCCTGAAAGTGTCAAAAAAATCAAATTGTTGATTGTGGACACTCAAAGGAAGAAGAGAAGAAGAAGACTAGTCAGACCTTGTCCAACAGAACATGCTGGTAGACAGACGTGAACGTGCTACAGGCAAGGAACTCATGGTTAAACTAAAAGAAAGTGTTTAAGTGTGGCAGGGAACCATAAACAGTTTGGAAATAAATCAAGGGAAACCTGTAACTTTCGGTTTCTTAGTCAAGCAAAGACACTAATTCCAAACTGATGCTGCTTGTGATACGCCTTTACCTAGCATATGTTAGACTGATACGCCTTTACCTAGCATATGTGTAGACTGATACGCCTTTACCTAGCATATGTGTAGACTGATACGCCTTTACCTGAGTCATTCTTTGCTACTGGTAACTAAAGGAGGGACCAAGTGTCAAAATTTCAAAATGCTGCACAAGTGTGAAAACTTGTAATTTGTCACCTCAAGTAAGCAAAGGCATCCCCTAAAAGAAAGAAATCTGTGACATTACTTGCTGCTATGCTATGCCTATGGAAGACCCAAGGTGTTGGAACAGTAACTGCGTTACGTGTTGACACCACATCAGTAGTAAAATACCTTATTTGTACAAAAATGAAACTGGCCATAGGCAGCCTATTAGCAGACATTATTAGAAGTGTGCATGAACAGATTTGATGCTATCACCCTTCTGCCTGTGATACCAGCATTGACTCGTTTATGTGACACCGTAACACAGTTACACTTCATTCTTTAGTAATTTGCTGTTACTCATGCAAGAACAACTGCTTGCCAAATATGGTCTGTGCTCTTTCCCCCTGATCCAAAAAATGAAATGAATATGGCAAATAAAGGTTGTTCATTTTCTTTCAAGAAATATGTGACCGTTTCCATAAAGCGTAACTGCGTTACATATGACACCAACATCACTTTCAAAGTGAGCACTGAACTTTAGCAACTAACCATCTATCATTGTCTAGGACTTTAAGTCCTTTACAAATCCTATTAATCCCTCCCCCCCCCCCCCCCCCCCCCCTGCTTTCCACACACCCTTGGCTTCATTCATTAGAAACAAATGAGAAATACAATCGAAATGTTGTACAAACCATATTTAATCAGCACTGTAGATTTCTTGTTCTTTACAGAAAATTAATTTGTAAGTGTTCACACACACACACACACACACACACACACACACACACACACACACACACACACCACACACACACACACACTGTCAATTCTGCTGGCAGTTCTTTAAAAAAAAGTAGTGGTCATGGGTGTCAACTGCTAGCATGTCAATCTATGTTGCGTCCTTTTTGGATACTAAGAAGGTTTGGTCTCTGGGAAAATATAGAATTTCCCAGCACAGATGAGGAATTTCACAACAAAGTCATCCTCAGGCACTTCATGGCCTGTGGTCCTTTCTCCGTCTGGACCTCCACTGTGAGGACCACACAGTGTCTGCCAACTGCAAGCACCTGGTAAAAAAAAAAAAAAAAAAGTTGAGATTAAAACAGTTGGTAGCATTGTCATGTAACATACAAATGGTCACACTTTCAAAATGACACATAATCATAAAACTAGGAATGACCATAAATAAACAGGAAGGAAACGCACAAACTGAGCTGCCAAAGTTTTCTTAAAAAAGCTTTTCTCTAATTTACACAGAAATAACCAAAATATACTATAAAAATAAAAAAATAAAAAAAGAATAAATGTACAATGATTATTATAATATTTTTTTTTTTTCAGAAATGAAGATAGATGCACTTATCTAAACTGGAACAATAGAGTTTCATGAGACACTAAGATTTTGTGTCAAGTGTAATGTAGGTGACACTACATGAATTCTGCTGAATTCAGCCACATTTCATCACTTGGCTGTGACTTTTTTTGGCACCTTGCGTAATTAACACATACAATTAATTTAATTAAAAGTGCATCAAGTTTTACACACCTATGCAACAATTAAAACAAATATGTTACCAGCGCTTCACACAGTTACATTGTGACACGATGATTAATCCAAATTTCGTGTCATGTGTAACAAGGTTGTGTTAAATGCGATTCTGGTATTTTCTGTCATAATCATAAACTTTGACGCAACAGACACGACAATTTCTCAAATAACTGACATATCCATGCATGCAATCATAGCTACCATGCTGCGGAAACAATGATTTGATAAAATGTCGAACTGTGTTACACTTGACGCCATGTGTTGGAGCAAACAACCGGTCGAAATTGGCCGATTAAGTACAATTGTAAAAGATCATGACAACTATTATCTTATCATGACAGTAAAACGAAGGAATAATGATTAAGAAAACATTAATAACTCACCTTCATTGCAGTTGAAAAGCAAATATTTGAGTTGAAATCGTTCTTCCGTGATGATATTGGCCAAAACTGGAAAATCCCGCACCGGCATCACCGCGTTTCACTCAGAGTTCGAAGCGTGACGCGTCACTTTATTTTGTGTCCCACAAGCTTTTGCGTAGCTATTTCTGTGTGAAACGTCACAGGTTTGTGCTTAATCATGGACCGTTTAGGCGACGTCATCTGTGCACTCTATTTTTAGCTTTGTTGTCGAAGGGGGCTTTCAAAGGTTGGAGCGTTACCTGCGTTTCACATGCGACGCGAAATTTTCGAATGTTTACTTTTCGACTGTTTTAGCGTTTATTTCCTGAATCATTCTTTCAATATATTCTTTTCCATCGACTACATGCATTTACTGGTCTGCCTTTCGCTATATGATGTTACATGCTGTACTGCGACAGCAATCGACGATCGGAATGTGTGACACGAAAGGTAATGCAGGTGACAGTTGTAAAAATAATGATGTGTTATGAAAACGAAAAAAGCGGTGCGAAAATATTGACTACCATAGCGCAGAAAAAACACTTTTACCACATAGCAAACACTCAAAAAAAGTTTTAACAGTTGTCATGCATTGTATGAAGCCATTGTTTTGGGCAACATTTCTCGGTCCCCTTTTCGGACGCCATTTTGAAGGCATTTTTGATGTTTAAATTAACATTACAAAAATCATGGAAACTACCAAAGTTTTTCTTGATGGTGTCGTTTCTTCAAAACTATAAGAACACTTTCATTTAAGAAATATAGTCTGAGAGCGACAAGGTTTTTTTTTTACAGCATGAGAAATAGAGTCACCCCCAATAGTGACCAGAAGCAAAGAATGACTCACCTAGCATATGTGTAGACTGATACGCCTTTACCTAGCATATGTGTAGACTGATACGCCTTTACCTAGCATATGTGTAGACTGATACGCCTTTACCTAGCATATGTGTAGACTGGAACACACCAGGGAGACTATGTTCGGCAACATAGAAATTGTGCCTATAACTTGAGTTGTAAAAATTAAATGTGCAGTTCAAGTCGCATGGATGGCGCAATAAAATTTTACTACTCTTTGCAGGCTTGACATACGCCACATGGCACACACACACACACACACACACACACACACACACACACACACACACACATCTATATGCACACATACAATACAAAAACACAAATGCCAGCCAAGTGAAACGAATGTGAGAGAGAGCACGGGTCACCTTCATGACCTATCTTTCACCACCAAACATGCTGACCTTATAAGTCACGCAAGACTGGCTTTACTTTGGCATAGTGCCTGCTGATTTTTGCAGCCTGATATGTGATGTTTTCTGAGCAATGTGCAAAGCTATCTGAAAAAATGATGGGCTACATCAGTTTGCCAAAGAAGGTGCCTGGTTGACTTCTTGTACATCAGTTTGCCATAGAAGGTGTCTGGTTGACTTCTTCTTGCTCCAGGTGGCGAACTTTCAGCACTGCACATAAAACAAGCTAGAAACTGTTCCTGAAAATGAAAGAGGAAGTTCCAGTTTCCAAACATGCCTTCACCTGACGCAAATAATCAGCAGCAAAATTTCCTTGCGTGTTCTGTGTGCTTCTTGACTGTGTGTAAGAAGTGTTGTGCCTTTAAGCAGTTTACTGTGGGAGGAAATGTTTTCTTCTTTGTTGATTGTTCGTTGTTTAGTTCACTATGGGAATAAAGGTTGTCTTCTTTGTTCATTGTTCACTGTTTCGCTTGCCATATGTAATTCTTCCTTTTGTTAAATTCATGTATCTCCATTGAAGCATCTGGGTATATTCTCAGTGCCTCAGACAGCATTCAAAAGCGAATAAATCTTGTTCTTGCCTGTGTGCAGGATGCATCTCTTCTGTGTATTTGGAAGGGCATGGTCACAACAGTGATGTCGTATCCTTCCATATCCCACCTCCCGAATCTGCTGGAGAATTTCAGCTTCACCACAAAGACCCCTCAGCCCACGATACTAACGCACACCAGCATGGCAAACCGAAGGGTGGATCTGATCAGCTGCCTTTTCTCCAGTTGTGTTACCCACAGGGACGCCGATTTGCAGGATTTGAAGGTAACAGTATCGGTAGGGTTAGAATGATTGCTGACATTGAAAGAAGAATCAAAAAAAAGAAGAAAAAGAATTTTGAAAAAAGAGTGCAAAGTAAAGCATATGTAATGCAAATTTTAAAACAAATGCATTTTCATCAGATATGTGGTCTTGAGATGATGCAAAGAACAGACATCAAAAATGCGTAAGAAAATGCTCTCCAGGGTGCAGCAAGCGTGACCTTCAGTCAGAGCTGAAGAGCATTGTTTTGTGCTTATTTTAATGTTTGTAGCTTATCGCGTCTCAAGAACACATGTTTGTCGAAAATTACATGTCTGATTTGTATTGTGTATAAAGATTAATAAGCATTATTTTGCACCTTGATTTGTTTGTTAAACTGTATTTGACTTGTTCTCAGCTGTTTGATTTAGTCTTCTCATGAAAATAATGACTATCTTTTAAGCTTGGTTATTCCAAAACCTTTTTTTTTGTAATCTATTTTCCATATAATGGCAACTTAAGACAAAAGCTGACTGAAAAGACAAACAGAAAAAAATTAAGAGAGTACAGTCAACTGCTCTTCTTGCACAGTGAGTTCTCTTGGGATGGCATTGGCGTAAATTTATTTACTTTTTTATTTAAAGTCAAGTTCTGGTGTAAATGTACAAAAAAAATCCTGCATATGTAGCTGTTTAGATACAGTGAAGAAATTTACTTGGTTTATTTTTCTAGAGTCCTGGGGAACTGATTTTCTTTTTTTCCAGATGTCTCTCTCCTCTTACTTACATCAGATTTTATATGAAAATGATAGTCACGGATGGTATTTAATGTATGTATGTGTGTGTCTGTGTTTTCTGACCCCTGAGGTCACTTGCCTGCATTGCAGTGACTCAGCACATCCACGCTGACTCGCCATATTTAGTTCACCCCAACAGCCATTGTCACCCAGGTTTGAACCAGTTACACATGAAGTCTCATTGGCATAGAGTACAGTAATAGTCTGATTTGCTGCTGTTAGAGCTGCAAAGATGTTGGTAAATTTCATGTAAAATCATAACTGTTCTGCCTTCGTAATCAATCACTGCCACTAATTGTTGTCAAATGCTGTTTATAGTATACCAGCAATTTTTCTAAGTTACTTTGATGGCAATGCAGATGGTTGGTTACTCAAAGAGCTGTAGCTACTCAGTCAATATAAAGTATGTCTACCATCTATCATTTTTGTAATGTAACGTACATTTCCTCAGTTACCTTTTTTTTTTAAGGGTGAAACTAAGTTGAATGTATTTTCTTAACTTTTTTATAAATCACCATGCGCACACACACATGTGAGCATGCACACACAAACACACACACACACATACACACAACACACACACACACACACAACACACACAACACACACACACACACACACACACACACACACACACACACACACACACATCAATCAGTTAAGATGTAGATCACTCTCAGCTTTGTATAAAAATCAGGTAATTGATGGAGATTGCTGTGCATGTGTCTGCTTTTGTTTCCATAATGTTTATCATAACCATTGTGGTCACTCAGTTTTGTTCTGAACATCTGGAATCAATCCAGAATCTCAAAGCCTTGAAAGGTGATTCCACACTTCTTGGTCATCTCACTGCACTGCCCTACCAGTGAAGATTGGAGCAAGCGCTAGCACACCTACACAGTCTACAAGGCTTTCGAAGCTGTCATTGTCACTTCAGTAGCACTTGTGCTGCAAAATTGTCCACAATCATTTCAAATGGACAGTCGCCAGTCTGTTATTTTTAGTAACACTCGACACAAGTAGAAAAATATTGTTTAAGAATTTTGTAGCGGTGAATGAAAGCACTTTGCAAAAACTGAAAAAGTGGACACTTTACAACCTCCATTGTCCTCAAATGGCACGTTTTACTACTTAAAGACATCCAGATATCCAATATGTTGAGGAATGTAGGGTCATGCTTGACGGGCAGATGACAGATGGGTGGCATGCATGGAACAGGAGGTAAAGGGTTAATGCACAACTCTTTGAAATAATCAATTTTTTAAAAAGAAATAGAGAAAAAGACCTGTCTGTCAACTACTACAACCCAAACTCCCTGTTTTGAAGTGAACAGATTGGTTGAACGTCAAAGTGAAAGAAACTTGAAACGAAGGAAATCTATTACTTCAAGATCTGTCTCATTTGTACCATGATACTGTTGTATAAGTTTTAGGATAAATTACACATACCCACTGTTACTTTCTTCTTCTTCTTCTTTTTGGTACCAGGCTGATACTTGTGACACTGCTGTATAATCAGAGTGGAGTTTTGTGTGTATACCGTTTTTTATCCCGCCATTAAGCAGCCATACTCACTTTCGGAAGCTTGTTACTTAAGTATTAGTGAGAAGGGAAATTTTAAAGGGCATATGACTGAACGTCTTGAGATATTGTCATCCAAACCCATCAGCCAATTCATCTCTGAAATTGCCTGTTTTTTACCTGCTGGCTCCATCTAGAAAGGCAGCCATAGTTGTGTGTCATACAGCCAGAGAGTCAAATTGGTGGCGTTTGTAGACGATGTCATTAACAAGATGTTGAATTTTTTTTTTTTTTTTTTTTTTTGTTTTAAAAATTTTAAAAATGACTGGTGAGTTGATTTTAACGTGTGACAGCCCTGATGTGGCCCTTTGCGGTCGCTGCTGGCTATAAGCAACATTATCTTATCTTATCCAGAGAGTCAAATGTCAACCTCGTATTATGACACACAAGAGCTTTTAGAGCTAGACTCCCATGTGGCAGCCAGTTGGTTTTGTTTGTGCAGATGTTTGCGAAATTTGAGTCCGGTGCATAGGTGAAAATCAGCATGGAAAAAAATAGATTTTTTTTTAATTGCTTTAAACATCTCAAATAAAATTGTAACTTTTTTTTTTAGCAAAAAAAATCTTGCAAAAACACACTTAATAAATCTGGAGACAAAAAAAGTGTATGCAACCCCTTCCAAACAACTTCATGTAGACTTTGATATTCAGCCACAGAACTATTGACACATAACATGATTATTTGCAGGGGTATTCATTTACAATGCCACACAAGTTATGATCAAACACTTGAGTCTTTTTTAATGTGAGGATGGCATTGCAAGTGATGCTCAATTCCTCCTGAATAGACACAGAGGTACATATATAAACCCTGAAGTCTAAATCGTAGGCATAAAAACATTACTCTGTGTCACTGTGTTGCGCATTTTTCACATCTAGTGTATAGGCTTGTTAATCGCGCAGCACAGCTAAGGTGAAATGTTACAATAGGTGCAGCAGATAACATCTCTGAAATAAGCAGGATTCTTTCCTTTCTCTGTTCATTTCCTCACATGTGCATACGCACACAAGTTCATGTGTCAGAATGTTGCTAGGACTCAGTGACTGAACTGAACAAAAACACGGTCATAACATTCCGCAGCAGACGAAACCGTTGTTTCGGTCTGTCCACATCACCCTCATCTATTCATCACATGTCTCACCTGAACTTATGTATGCAGTAAATTTGCTGTTTTTTAAGAATTTTTATTTAGCTTGTGTTGCGCATCCAGTCTATATATTTGCTTCTTCTTCTTGTTTTTTTTAACCCCCATAATAGAAAAACGACCTTTGACCATTCCAAAGGGTCATAATGACCCTCAGAATTTTAGATCCATAGGGAACACTGTGAGGTCCAGCCGCCGTGGCGAAGTGGTTAGCGTCGCGGACTCCCGGCTGGGAGGTCGTGGGTTCGAATCCCATCAGAGTCATGTGGGTTTTTCTGCCCCGACCGGCTCCTACCCAGAGTTGAGTTTGCTGCGAACTCAGTTGGGAAGACTGGGACCACACAGTCGAGTCTCATCCACTTAACGGATGCGTTTCTGAGAGTGTTGCTCAAATTTCATGACCAACACTGCAGGTGCCTGTGTCTCTCGGGCCTGGTTGACGCCGGGATATATTATGAAAGGAAGCGTAGAGTACAGCCCTGTCATGTAGTCTCAGACCAAAATGGAAATCCGTAGCATCATCTTAATCATCCTCATTCTCATCGATCAGCATTAAAAAAAATGTCTCAAATTCTGTGGCCCTTCATGCCCTGCTCTCATGGTGACCTCAGTTTCAATGTCGTCTTCACGTCTGTGGCCTTGGTTTGGTTCCGTCGGGGTCACCGGTATCGGCGAGTCCATGGGGGCTGTCGTTGGACAGACGTGGTGGCGCCCTCCGGGGGGAGAGCTCACTCACGCCGGCTCCGCGACTAAGCAATTATTGTCGTCAGTAGGGGGCTTAGTAGGTGGTGTCCTGCGTATGTTAGATCAGAACAGGCGCCACTGAACACCACCGAAGTGACTCGGCAGCAGTGCAGTGTCTCCTCCGGTGGGGTGCCTCTTGACGACTTGACATTGACTGCTCCCTGTGGATTGCTCGTGGTGGGGCTGCGGCGGGCCGACCGGGCTGTGGCTGTGGACGGGGTGTCGAAATGAGCGGCGTGGGTGCACTGCCTCTGAGGTGGCGCAGAGGTTGGGATAGGAAAAAAAACAAAAAACAAAAACACTGTGAGGACATTGACAAAAGTCGAGAAGAGACAGAGGTGGTTGTGGATAGATGAAAGACATGCACCCCGTGCTGAATTTTGGCAGCGATGTTGAAAAGTGGCCTAATCCTGCATTGCTTTTTTAATCATCTGTACAGAATGCTTTAGATATAATGTACTTTATATTAAAGCATGAACGACAAAAACAAGGTGAAGTGAAGCATTGCATGAAGGTTCAGCACATGATCAATATGAAGTAACACACACACATGCCACACACATTCAGACCTTTTTCTTTTTCTTTTTCCATCCCATCTTCTGTGCCATCTCGTTTGCATTACATCCACACTGCTCATTCCAACCGCCCATCCACGGCCACAGCCACAGTCCAGGCACGGGCAGTCCACAGGGAGCAGTCAGTATCAAATTCTCCAAGAGGCAGCTCACCAGAGGAGACCCTGCACTGTTGCCGAGCCACTTCCATGGTGTTCAGTGGCACCTGTTCTGATCCAGCATGTAAGGACACCTATTATGGCCCGTACTGCCGACAATAACTGCTAAGTCGCGGTGCCAGCATGAGTGAGCATGAGGGCCCCACCACATCCATCTAGTGACAGACCCCACTTCGCCGATAACATCGACCCGTGACAGAACCAAAGCAAGGCCACAGACGTGGAGAGCAATAGAAACTGAGGTCACCATAACAGCAGGGCATGAAGGGCCACAAAATTTGCGACATTTTTATGCTGATCATTGTGGATAATGAAGAGAATGCTACAGATTTCCATTCTTGTATGAGACTGCATGACAGGGCTGTACTCTACACTTCCTTGAAATCGTAATATATCCCGGCATCAACCAGGACCGAGAGATACAGGCACCTGCAGTGTTGGTCAGAAAATTTGAGCAACACTCGCAGAGATGCATCCATCAAGTCGATGAAACTCGACTGTGTGGTCCCAGTCTTCCTAATTGAGCCCATAGCAAACTTAACTCTGGGTAGGAGCCAGTTGGGGCAGAAACATCCCTCAAATAAACGGCTCAGATGGGAATCTAACCCATGATCTCCCAGCTGGGAGTTCGCATTGCTCACCACTTCGCCATGGCAGCTGGTTTTTTCAAACATTCTTATTATTAGCCATTTTTTAGTTTCTGTTGTCCCAGTCAGTTGAAACGACTTCAGAGTTCAAATAGCAGACTTGTACACCTCTCACTTTAAAAACCTATAAGATAACTACCAGTCTATGAAGTGGGAACAAGAAGTGTATTTGGTCTGTATGTATGACATCGACTCAACATTTCTTGATTTCAAAATGCAGTGAGCAACATTCTTGCAAGTAAGATTTATTTAAATTAACACGAAACTATTGATTTCATTACTGAGAGCATCTATGAAAGTAACAGAACTTTTACCTGTAGTAGGAGGGGAAAACATCTGGATGCAAACAAGGTTTCTGTTTCAAAGACAATGTCTTTGGAAAAAAAGATCTGCTGAGGAAAAGATGTAGGAGGGTCTGGGGGAATGGAGAAAAAGCAGGGATGAAGAAAAGGGCGTTAAAACTAAAATGTTGAATGTCTCATGCCCTCCAGTCTTAGCCTATGTTTGTAGGGCATTTTTTTAATGATTTTGTAAAGTTTTCCAATGAGCTGTTCAGTCAGGCGTGAAATGAGCCTTGATGGGCAGGTCCCATTTCAGGATTTTCCTTCGTTCTCCTCTTTCCTCCTTTCAGGTGGTGGTGGTTGTGATTGACTGCTTAATCATACACTTTCCTGTTAGTTGGTGGTGGTGGTGGTTCTGTTTATTTTCGTTTTGCTGGTTTTGGTTTTTATTATTATTACTATCATTTTTTTTTTTAACTCTTTGCTGCTGTATACAGTACCCTGTCAGTGGTATTAACTCCACACGTTCACACACACTATATCCACACACACACACACACACACACACACACACGCACGCATGCACGCACATGCACACACGCACTTGTGTGTGCTCACACATGTATACATGTACACACACATACTTACACACATGCATGTGAGCATGTGTGCATTCATACATATAATGATGCATGCACACCCACAGAAGCATGCAGATGCATACTCAGAGATATGCATTCAAAGGTGGGGTCAGTAGAACATGATGCTTTTGGTGTTGACCATTTTTGCTTTCTCTGTTGGTGTTTGGAGCCAGGGCACTGAGGGCTGAATGGGAAAAAGGCATGATGCTGTTATTAATTCTGCCCATGTTTCCTCTCTGGGTCCTCTCTCCTTCTCCTCGCTGTCGGAATCTTTCCCTTCTCCTCCTCTCTCTTTCTCCACACTCCTCTCTCGTTTTCAGTCTCTCTCTCTGTCTCCTATCTCTCTCTTTCTCTCTCTCTCTTTCTCTCCCCTCTCTCTCTCTCTCTCTCTCTCTCTCTCTCTCTCTCTCTCTCTCTCTCTGTTGGTTAGTGAGGAAATCAGAGTCATTCGTGATGTAGCTATGTATGTTTTTTTTTGTTTTTTTTAATGCACTGAGGCACAGGGAAGAACATATTGCTACAAATTTAAGTTGATTCCTATCATCCATCTGTTTGGGCTCTGTCTCCTCTCTTTTTTTAACCCCTTTTCTCCCTCTGTAGGTGTTTTTTCAGTATCTCCTCTTATATATTTCCATATTTCATTAATACATTGGGGAAAAAATTGCCACAGCTGTTGGCCTAGTGAAAGAAAATGAGCTGGCAAAAGATAATCATTCTCTCTCTCTCTCTTTCTCCCTCTCAGGTGCACAGAAGTGCGAGCATTCATGCGTGCATGCATATTCACGCACATAAATGAGCAGACGCACATGCATGCACACACACACACACACACACACACACACACACACACACAGTGACGTGCGCACACACGCACACGCATGCGCACACGTACACACACACACACACACACAGAGTGTCACACTCGCGCGCGCACACACACGCACGCATACACACACACACACACACACACACACACACACACACACACACACACACACACACACACACACACAGACTCTACCACCTAAGCATTGCATAAGTAAACTTTTGCAGACAACAGTGGTTCATGCGCTCCCAGCATGACATGTCTGGAACAAGATAAAGGAGAGCACTCTGGTGTGTTTTGGCCATAAATCAAAGATGAGGCTCAGAAGGACCAGCTCTCATTTTTTCCCTTTTCCCCAGCAGTATATTACAGGAGGAGAGAGTGGGCGTGCTGCCATGTCTCCACCCTGTTGCTCACATTGTGCACAGAGGGTTGTGGGTCAAGTTTCCCTTTTCCCCAGCAGTATATTACAGGAGGAGAGAGTGGGCGTGCTGCGACCTCTCCACCCTGTTGCTCACATTGTGCACAGAGGGTTGTGGGTCAAGCGATCATCACAGTGGTGGTACAACCTGACGACACCGATAAGAAGGAATGAAATACATATGTCACTGGCGTTTTGATGGCTTGTTGACTGGTACAACACAAGTTGGTGAAAGCTGGCTCCTAGCTATCTTTATGATGTTAGCCTTTCGTAACCTTTGAAACAAGTCACAAAAATTGATGGGGAGGGGAGCGGAGGGAAGGAGAGGGGGGCTGTAGAAACCAGAGTGTGAGGCAAGTGCTTCCAACGTGATCTGCAAATCTCTCTCTCTCTGGATGGATGAAATGGTCAAGCTAAACATTGACCCAGTACCCCATTTCAGTGTCAACCAGTAAGACGGAGAAAATTGTCCCTGAGTGTGAACCACGAGCGCAGTGATGGATTTTTTGAGGAGCAAAGAGTGTGCAGATTATTTACTGGATCAGGAGTCCTTGTACACTGGAGCACACGCATCTACACACAATTTGCATACATATGAATTTCTCTCTCTCTCTCTCTCTCTCTCTCTCTCTCTTCTCTCTCTCTCTCTCTCTCTCTTTCTCTGATTTCACCGAGTCAACAGCTGGTTTAACAACGAAAGAAAATCTCCAGTGCAGATGTTAGTGGAGACAGATGTTGGAGCTTACATGTATGTCAGTTGTCACACAAGTATTTAAAGTGGTAAATACAAATTCTGATCTATACACCACTGTAAACTTTGCTTGCAATGATTGTGTGTGTGTATGTGTACAACTACGTAATATTGTTTTAAACAGATGGTGGAATGTAGAAACTCAGCTTTTTCAGTGCGAATTGGTTTGACATTTTAAAAACATTTTTAAATTGAGAACAATTTAGAGCCTTGTTGATCCAAGAAACCCAATAAAACTGTTTAAATATTTGTCCTAGATGCCTTAGATTTACAATTTAAAAGCAAAAACATTGATGGTATGGCAGTATTTTCCATCTGAAATGCAGGTACATGCCTACTCACACTTTTACACAAATGCGCACATGCATGCACACAGAGGCATACACTCACCTGAACGCATGTTTGCGCATGTGCACACACACACACACACACACACACACACACACACACACACACACACACACTCGCACAAGAACGCACGCACGCACGCACACACACACACACACACACACACACACACACACACACACACACACACACACACACACACACACACATGGGCTCTTTTTTGTAACAAGTGTTCGTACAGATATGAGCGCTTAACATTTTGGTTATACCAGATATCCTGTACTCCTTTATGTTTTAATACTTGCTTTGGGCTAATGTTAATTGTAAAGAATTTTAGTATGAATCACTATATATAGCTAACTGCTCGTAACAAATCTCTTATCGGTCCATCAACACACACACAGACGACACACACGCACCACGCACGCACGCACGCACGCACGCACGCACGCACGACGCACCACACACACACACACACACACACACACACACACACCACTCACTCACTCACTCACTCACTCACCATCACTCACTCACCACACACCACACACACACACACACACACACACATGCACATACACACGCTATTTCCCTAACTCTGTCTAAAATCACTTTATGTGAATAGACGTTAAATTGAAGAACGAACCGACACACACACACACACACACACACACACACACACACACACACACACACACACACACACACAAGAACACACATGCACATACATATACACAGCTTGCTCAGCCACAGCATCTCCATTGACACACATAAGAAGTCTCCTTGGCAGGCCTTTGTCCCGTGGATGATAAAGTGACAGCGGAAATATGAGGACGACAAATTTCCCCAATACCAGCTGTTAGAAACACAAACATAACTATTTCATCAGCAATGAGTATAGGTCTTTACTTACCACCCCCCCCCCCCCCCCCCCCCCCCGCTTTCCCATCTTATACATGTAGGCACAGTCCACACACATATGCAGGCACACAGACACATGTTCAAACACACGGATGCCCATGCTCACACACAGACGCACACACTCCCCTAGTTGTAAAGATACCTGGTGAGGGCGTGGTATTGTATGGTCTCATTTCGTGCACCTTTTGAATCAGTTCGAAGAGAAGTTTGTTTCAAACTGATCTGATTTCTTCGCTGTACAGGAGGAAGTTTCCACAGCCTCCAAACTGGCTTTTTCTGTCCAAAACTTGCCGATTCTCACAGAATGTCGCATCCTGGATTGAAGAGTGTTTAACTGGATATTGCAGCATTACATTTTCACATTGAAACCTTTTCAAGGTGACAGACATTCCAAGGACATCTTATGTTTAACGCAGAGAAGTCCTTATTAAGATGGGAAACACAAGTACATACACACATAAGAACACATGCACGCATGCACACACACACAAGGAATGTGAAAACTACATGGAGATGTGTACATGATTTTCTTCTTAAAACAAAAATTGCTTGTGCATTACAATGAAAGTGTTTTAGAAATGGGTAGATAGTATCCTTTAATAAAGCTGAAAATCATGCAGAGAAAAATCACGAAAAGGGTAAAATATGTACTTTATTATTTCTCTCTCTGTCTCTGCCTGTCTGTCTGTCTCTCTCTCTCTCGCTCTTTCCTCCCTCCCTCCCTCCCTCTTCCGCCCTCTCCCATCTTTTTTTTTTCCCCCATAAGCTACAAAAGTGTCCACCAACGAGTCATTAATTTGAACACAGAATACTCCATAATGAAAACAGTTTGGCCACAACTTCTTTACACCCAATGACTGTGTCCAGTGCCACAGGAGTATGTTCCCTTTGAAAGGTTGTAGCTTGTTGCAAGATCACATGCATCAGAGAGTCTTCAGAGTCCATGATGATGAAACAAATGAAACCGTCAGCATTTTAAAGAAAAATACTATGCAGCTCCATACCTGAAAATTGTCAATGATGTATGATTGCCCCATAGTTTAATGGAAAAGGTATGAAAACACCATGCTTTGAGATTGATCTGAAGCAGGGATAAACTTCAGTAATGAACTCGTACGAGTGTGCAGGAATTGCAGCTCGAGTGCATGTTATTTCTTTTACTTGTGTTTGTAAACTTCATTTTGATTGGCCAGTTTTGACCAGTCCAGCTGTGCTGTTCTGTTTGCGATATACTTGAACCATCAGAGGTTGTAAAGTCACAATCCCCGATCTGTTGGATTGGGAGTTAAATTTTGATCATGTATTCCTGCCCACAAAGAAAACATCTCCACATGCAGTTGAGGGAATCTGACATTGCAGCCGGCTGCTCGTTTATCTCCCTTTGCTATGACTTGTAAGTGGCCCCTGAATTTCGGCCATTCTAGTTTATTGGCCAGACCCATTTCACAAACCTGTATGCGCAAAAACACATGTATACTCTCAAGCACAGACGTGCACATGCACACACACACCAAGCGCTCAAATGTTAACACATATTGTTTCTTTTCCGTATGCCTGTGGCAACTCTGTCCAGGGTAACACAGGTGATTGATGTTGGTTGTTGGTTATCATAGTTGCATAGCTTGTTTGACTATTGAAAAAAAAAGAATATTTATGTATGTCATCCATAGATATGCTCTTTATATATGTGTTGGACAATCTCTGTGCACTGTCTTCTTTCTGCGCATGTATAAGCTCTTATACTACCTGAATAAAATGCCATGGAAAACACACACACACACACTCGCGCACGTGTGCACACACAGACACTCGCGCGTGCGCACACACACACACAGGTTGCACACACACACGCACACACACACACACACACACACACAACAACACACACACACACACACACACACACAGATAATTGTACCCCACTGACCCAGACCAACATTAGTTCAGCTCCCCAACGTGTTTCCATTTGCAACAGAAAGTAACATGGCCCCTCAATGCACAACATCAAGGCCTCTTCAGTGCCAGAAAGGAAATCTGCAGACCTGATTGACAAACCTGTAGACGGGATATGGTTGAACACTGTAGCGGGAAGGCCAATTTTAGAGCCTGAAAGCCCTGAAAACAGAGACGTTTGGTGCATCTGCTTTGCAGTGCATGTCAAAAGTACAGGCAGGAGCAGTAAATAACATCCAGTGAATGTCATGAGCTTTAGTGGATAGGGACTATAAAAGTTTTATCACAGGCCAAGACCTCATTGTAATGTTCCATAACTCGGTGTCACCTGATGCCATGCCTGGGTAATCCAGATACCCATAACTCTGTGTCACCTGAGTGCCATGCCTGGGTAATCCAGATACCCATAACTCGGTGTCACCTGAGTGCCATGCCTGGGTAATCCAGATACCCATAACTCGTGTCACCAGGGTGCCATGCCTGGGTAATCCAGGTATCCATAACTCTGTGTCACCTGAGTGCCATGCCTGGGTAATCCAGATACCCATAACTCTGTGTCACCTGAGTGCCATGCCTGGGTAATCCAGATACCCATAACTCCGTGTCACCTGAGTGCCATGCCTGGGTAATCCAGGTATCCATAACTCGTGTCACCTGAGTGCCATGCCTGGTAATCCAGATACCCATAACTCGGTGTCACCTGAGTGCCATGCTTGGGTAATCCAGTACCCATAACTCGGTGTCACCTGAGTGCCATGCCTGGTAATCCAGGTACCCATAACTCGGTGTCACCTGAGTGCCATGCCTGGGTAATCCAGATACCCATAACTCTGTGTCACCTGAGTGCCATGCCTGGTAATCCAGATACCCATAACTCGGTGTCACCCGAGTGCCATGCCTGGGTAATCCAGATAACTATAACTCGGTCACCTGAGTGCCATGTCTGGGTAATCCAGATACCCATAACTCGGTGTCACCTGAGTGCCATGCCTGGGTATTCCAGGTATCCATAACTCGGTGTCACCTGAGTGCCATGCCTGGGTAATCCAGATACCCATAACTCTGTCACCTGAGTCCCATGCCTGGGTAATCCAGATACCCATAACTCTGTGTCACCTGAGTGCCATGCCTGGGTTAATCCAGATACCCATAACTCTGTGTCACCTGAGTGCCATGCCTGGGTAATCCAGATACCCATAACTCTGTGTCACCTGAGTGCCATGCCTGGTAATCCAGTACCCATAACTCTGTGTCACCTGAGTGCCATGCCTGGTAATCCAGAATACCCATAACTCTGTGTCACCTGAAGTGCCATGCCTGGGTAATCCAGGTATCCATAACTCTGTGTCACCTGAGTGCCATGCCTGGTAATCCAGATACCCATAACTCTGTGTCACCTGAGTGCCATGCCTGGGTAATCCAGATACCCATAACTCTGGTGTCACCTGAGTGCCATGCCTGGGTAATCCAGATACCCATAACTCGGTGTCACCGAGTGCCATGCCTGGGTAATCCAGATACCCATAACTCGGTGTCACCTGAGTGCCATGCCTGGTAATCCATATACCCATAACTCGGTGTCACCTGAGTGCCATGCCTGGGTAATCCAGATACCCATAACTCTGTGTCAACTGAGTGCCATGCCTGGGTAATCCAGGTACCCATAACTCTGTGTCACCCTCGGTCACCTGAGTGCCATGCCTGGGTAATCCAGTACCCATAACTCTGTGTCACCTGAGTGCCATGCCTGGTAATCCAGGTATCCATAACTCTGTGTCACCTGAGTGTCATGCCTGGGTAATCCAGATACCCATAACTCGGTGTCACCTGAGTGCCATAGAGAACAGCATTTTACCAATCCTGGCTCACTTCGTCCTCAACTATTTTTCGGACGAAGTGACCCAGGATTGGTAAAATGCTGTTCTCTGAAAAGTAACACTTCAATAACCAAAACGTAGGGGGAAAGCAGCAGTGGCTGAACGCACCCCATAGAGCAACGTAGAGGAAAAGCAGCAGTCGCTGAACACGCCCCATACACAAACGCCAGTGCAGGTAAGCCTTTAATTGCTAGTTGCCGCGCCTACCAAAGGGACTCTGCACTATCCGATTACTTAC
Organism: Conus ventricosus; assembly: GCA_018398815.1. Taxonomy (NCBI): domain Eukaryota; kingdom Metazoa; phylum Mollusca; class Gastropoda; order Neogastropoda; family Conidae; genus Conus; species Conus ventricosus. Next base: position 4,399,534 of record CM031611.1, read on the forward strand.
TACGTGGCCGGACATGACGATTTTCGGATCACGCGATGGGCTGATGTCACGGCCGGCCAATCACAAGACTAGATAGAATCAGCTGATTAGTAGTGACGACATTTCCGCCCAACACTTGGCGTTGTCATTTCTCCTGGTGCTGTGGCGGTGTGAAGACGTTTTTCAGTTGTTTGTGTTAGTTGATTTTATTTCAATGTCGCGTGATTGTATCTTTTCTGAATTAGAGATAGAACTTCTTGAATCACAAACCAGTTTTGGAGACGTGTGCTTTTGGAAGGGGTAGTGGCGGCGCCACTATTTCTACAAAAAGCTCCAAAAATGTTCAGCGACAGGTGTACTAACTGGCGATTAAGGGGCCGCCAAAAAAGCTCTACCAAAGCAGTATTTTACTTTTGAAAAAACAATAACTCCGCCAATGCTGGCCCTAAGCCCGGATGAACTTTTTTTGTGCGAGAAGGAAAGTATAATGAAACTCTTTGTTCTTATGACGATTGGAATGTCAAGTTTTCTGAACTACTGTGACGGGCTTCTAAAAATAGTAACGGTTACGCTGTAACCGCCTGGCCAGCAGCGAAGGCTAGGTTGTTGGGTGGAAGAAATCGATACAACGGTGGCGTGTGTTGGAAGTCTGCCGTACAGTCAGAGACCACAGGGACGGCCTAACAGCGTGCTGGCCTGCGTGGCGGGGGTTGGACTACTGACGATAGTATGACGGGCTTCTAAAAATAGTAACGGTTACGCTGTAACCGGCTGGCAAACATTTCTCCTGAAAACCTGCTTCAACGTCCTGCACACCTCCTTTTCAGGCTGCCTTCGGGTGAATTTACGACGTTCAAGTGTGAACAACAAAAAGCCCCCTTCACTTTCCCACAAGCACTGTCCTGTCTATTGTGTGTTTGTTTGTTTGTTTGTTTGTGTGTGTGTGTTGTTGGTCCCACCCTACACGCACCTGCACACCCCACCCCCAACCCCCACCCCACCCCACGCATGCACACACTCAAGTCACTTTTAAGTTCTTAACTTAAGTCACCTCAAGTCACTTCAAGTCACCCCAAGTTCTTAATTAAGTTCTTAATTAAGTTCTTAATTAAGTTCTTAATTAAGTTTACTTCAAGTTCTTAATAAGTTCTTGATCAAGTCATCTTCAAGTTCTTACTTAAGTTACCTCAAGATTGTAATTAAGTCATCCTTTAAGTACAACCAAGTTCTTATTCAAGTTATCTTATAATTATCAAAAAAACAATACAATCTATGTTTTTGTCTTAAATAGTAGATGTCTAATATAGTACACACAACGCCTCAAAAAACGCGTCATCGCTGAGGATGTCTTGCTCAGCGTTCTCTGCGCGAGACCGGTCAGCATAAGATCTTAATGAAGTTTTTACATCCTAAGCAACCGCATTGATTACAATTCTGGTCTATGGAAATGTCTTTTATAGACTCCATGTCTTTATTTATTGACTCCATCATTTTATAATACGCCATGATCTATTTTTATCAAAAAAACAAAAAATTAAGTTCTTAAAATATTATTACATTTCAAATGGATCAAAACGATCTTTTGTTGTTGGCGGGTTTTGGCATGTTTTTGTTTTCTGTATTTAGTGGTTCAGGTTGTTTTGACTGCTTTTGTTTTTGTTGCCATTGTTTAATATATTTTATAACCGTAATAACCGCCCCCAGCAGCAGCAAGGGCGCCAAAAAATGGCACCAGTTTTAAGTTTAATATTCCATGAAGACTTTGGTGCTGTAGGCCTTGAATCACATGGAGTTTTTATAGCTGGCATTGAATCAACTTGTTCTGGCGTTGGCGGTGTTATGTTTTCATGATGAGTTATATTCTGTGATTGTAACATTAATTTTTTTTTGTTTGTTCCACTCTGCTAATTTTTTTCCTGCTTTAACACGCCCAGGGTGCTTTTCACTGGTCTCCACCTGATTCAGTGTTTTCTGATTCTGCTGATTTTCTGGCTTGGTTACTTTTTCCACCTGATTCAGTGTTTTCTGATTCTGCTGATTTTCTGGCTCGGTCATTTTTGAAGGGAAATAAAATCTATATGATTAAAAGTAATTAATCCATGATTAATGGCGATAACAATGTTCCAAATCTGTAATACAGATCACATCCTAGAGACTCTAATGACTTTGTTAAAACTGGATCCTGCGTTAAATCATACATAAAGTCTTGTTCCAGAATCAATGGGAGCAAATTTACTGAGTAGTTTAGTGTACAAACTAAGAACCGTTTGCCCGACACTTTTTACCATTCTAGACCCCAGCTGCGCTTCATACCTGTTGTGATACTTTATAATGTCTTGTGGCGACATCTGTTGAATTTGTTCTATGCTGAATTCAGTTCCGAGGAACTGTTTTGTTTTTCCCACATGCTGCTAAAGAATACAGCCTTTCCTTTTTGGACATAATAGCTTGGTCATCAACTTCTTCATTTGTAAGTCCAAGACGGTTTAGGCCGCTCTGTAGCTCTAGCAGATCATCGGTGTTCATGTTTTTTTATTAATTATAATTATTTTATTTTTTAAAATGAGCACCGAAAAAACTGTCGCCAACCTTGTATACCATTCTGCTGTTATCGGAGGCCTAAGTGTAGGATACACAATGCTTGGTAAAAGCCTGTTAAAAATAAAACCAGCAGATCTTGGCAAACTAGACTTTGAAGACTCGGCAAAACTGATTGCTGTTATTGCAGCTTCATTTGCTACGAAAGATTTTCTAGTTAAGCAAGATATAATTCCAGAGAATATAAATATGTAAAAAAAATACATTTATAAAAAATGGCTTCACTCGTAATGATGATAGGTGGCGCAGTGGTGAATGCGCTTGCTTTTAGCGGAAGTAATTACGCATTTAGTAAACTACGGGATGACGGCGAGAGAAAAAGACATAACAAAGCTGTGGAGCAACTAGCTGCAGCACAAGATCGCTATGAAAAGCAGAGAATTGAGCAGTTAGATTTTATTAATAACACACTGAAAAAAGAGGGCCATGCAGCTTACACATTTAAAGATGTTGATCAAGCAATAAAAGAATATTATCTTGTAACAGGTAAACCAATCAGACATTGCCCCCACCAAAATTCAGCGACTTTTATCATCCATCAGAAAAACAAAAGATGCAAGAAATCGGGTTTATTGCCTTTGGCATGACCGTCGTGTATTTTGTTGCGCATAATATTGGGTGAATAAAAATGAACAAAATCTATTATTCACCAAAAGGATATTGGAAGGGAATCACAGCAATAAAAAAGCTAAGCCAAGCAGCGGGAGTCAGTGAACAAACAGCTAAGGAATGGTTATCTAAACAAGCGATTTGGCAAATTTATTTACCTGCGCCTAGACGAATACAGAGACCACACTTTGTGAAATACAATACCGAACGACACCCATCAAATGGATCTTCTATATTTACCCCATGATAACGATTAGACGAAAAAGATTTAAGTACGCACTTACAGTCATTGACGTAGCTTCAAGATACAAAGATGCGGAACCATTTACACAAAAGAGTGCTTCTGCTGTTGCTGTTGCCATACAACTGATATACCAATGAGGCCCGCTAACTTATCCTCGCATGATTCAGTCGATGGAAAAGAATTTAAAGGCCGAGTGAATCAATTATTGTTAAAACATAGAGTTACCATTAAAAGAGGCATTCCAGGAGTTCACAGATCACAGGCTTTAGTTGAAAACTTTAACAAACAGTTATCTGAAAGACTTTTCTCCTACCAGTATCATAGAGAGCTGATTGACAATTCTCGCAACACAGAATGGGTTAGAAGACTGCCCTCAGTTTTGCGCGCAATGATAATGAAGAATTTAAAGGGCTAAACCAGTACAAGCAATCAAAAAACAAACAATAAATGCTGTTGAAGACTCCAGTACAACCAGCAAACTATTACCGTTTGGTTTAAAAGTAAGGTACCTTTATTTACCGGGGAAGCAGAAGGGGACACTCGCATCAGGGCAACCGATCCAGTTTGGAGTGTCGATCCATATGAAATAAAAAGAATTGTAAAAATGAATCCGCCCGTGTATTATTTACGAGAAACTGACACAACAAAACAACCAGCTCCTCAAAGATCTTTTGTGAAGGAAGAACTGCAAATAATCCCCCCAGACACAGTTCCGCTTTAATTAATTTACATAAAATATATTTAAGTTTAAAATGGAAGCCCAAAAGAAAGAACGTGGAACGGGAGCAAGAAGGATAAATAAAGAGACCTTTGAATTAATACAGAATCATTAAGGCGTGTTCTGATATTAGGGAATTAATGCAAAAATCAAATGATACGTATTCTGCTGTTGAAGAAACAGCTAGGAGGATTCCTTGGCACAGGGCACGGCAGCCAGAGCACTTACAGCCCCTAATCTCAAATTTTGACTATCAAATATGGAGAAAAGAATATTTTGAAATAATAAAAAAAATTCGAGCACGTCAAGCAAAAATAAGAAAAAAATTGAATAATTTGGAAGATGATGCGATTGATCTTCGAAATAAATTTCAGGAAAGATATGAACCCGAATATAAACTCTTCGGTGAAAGAAAATATGTAATTATACTGTTCTCCTGTGCCCGATTGCATATGAAAACTCTGGATTAACAAATACTCGTTTTGTGTTTGTTCTATCTAATGACTTCTTTGTTACAACCGTTGTGTTGATCTCATGCAGATTAGATCGCAGTTTTACGTTGTCATGATGAAAAGTCTTATTGTCAAACAATGCTTCTTTATAGTTGTCATGCGATATGTTTGACTGCACAACACTGCGAGATATTCCTTTTGCTTCTTAATGGTTTTCCTCCTGGCTCGAAATACTGTACATTTTCGACCTTAACCCAACAAACTCCTTGATCACCTTTCCAGATAATTCATCCTTCATCTTTCCTAAAACCTTCTTATTAGTAACTGAATGCAAAGGCGAATCTTTAGGGTAATCGGACGTGTCGTACCATCCTGCATGCCCTTTAGCTACTTCTATTTCCATGTCTTTATAGATGTCTTCAGTAGGGATATCTATAACAAAACTGTCTGTATCTGTGTAAAGTACTTTGGACTCTGGATACAAGGGTTAAAGTAGTCATAAAGAAACTCTAACATTAAAAGCTTTGATAATTCTAAAACGGTAAACCCAATAAATACGGGTTTGTCCAATTTGACTTTCTTTTTTTTCATCATTATGCCAAAAAGCTGATCATGAAATCTTCTGAAGTCCTGATAATTTGGTTTTGAAGTCAGCCTTAATTGCTTCGTTCTCTTTGGTGACTAATCTGACATCTTTACGCTTGTGCGGATTCTCCATAGTCTTTCCAAAACAGCTGTTGTTCATCAGCTTGAAAAAATCTTTTTCTGAAGCATCTGCGGATTAGTTCTGAGATCAGTGTTCTTCATGATGTATGGTTTCATGAACTGTTCTTGATCAAAAGCAATTATACGATGAACTGCTCTCAACTTCAAACCATGTCTTAAATAAATTGTAGAAGTCTGTAATGACAGACATAATTTTTTTTGCCTCGAAGATTAGGCACAAGTTTAGGCGGCTCTCTTGGATTCATCTTTAGACTTTCTGCTGCTAATGGGTAGTCATTATGCAGGTCATGGAGTTCATGAGGATATTCTAAGTCAACTTCTAGAATGAAACCACGCTGCTGATCAGGCATTAAACTGTTCAACCACTTTAATGCTCTTGAATATTTTTTCGTACCACCGCTTGTGTACATTTTAAAGTTACGTAATGGAAGTGATTGCGCCATTGCCCATCCATACAGATTGTTTGCATCTAAATACATGAGATAGTTAGACCTTTTACTTGGATCATAGTCGTCCAAGTATTTGTTGTTTGCTTTACAGTAATGATGCGACGTCATACTAATTCCTCCGCGCAATCCGTTTTCAATCATCTGAATCATTGGTAGGTCAGACAATAAATCAATCTGTACTCCAGTAAACTTAAGAAAGCATCCCAGCTCATCCCGGGCGCAGAAATATAATGCGCAGGATCCAAACTGTAATGTTTCCATGCAGGTCTTTCTGTAATTTTCAAAGACGTCCACCAACAAACATGTATCAGCCATCAAGTATGCATCATGATAGTCTCCCATCTTTTTTACACTCTAACTTCTGCCACGCATCTTGAGCATGCTGGTAATCAGAATCACTAATGCCCTTTCCTCTAAGACTAGAAAAGAACGCGTCTTTAGGTGGAAGTGTATCTTTGTCAAACCTTTCCCAACTGTTCATGTATTCATAAGGGTAAACGCCCTTTCTAACGAGAGTTGGGTCAAAATATTCTTCCGTTATTGGGGCAGGACTTTAAGGACATAGCCAGCGACTCTAATGAACCCATCATGTGCTGCATAGAGTCATAAAAAGACATGTTATTTAAAGCAAAACACATGTACTTTCTGATGACTGTGCAATGCATGACACCCTAAGGTTGTCTACTGCTTTCATTATAAGGTGGAGTCTAACCTCGCAATTTAAAGAATAGGCACTTCCATGTCTTGGTTCAAACTTAGTTGAAGATTGCATTACTGTGCGCTGCTCCTTGAATTTCCATAATGTGATCAGGGTCTTTACGTGATCGCTGGCCTGATGAGAGGCCTAAACCGCAACCCACAATGTGTGTAGTCATACGTGTTGATCTTAGGCGTCATTGATTTCAGATAATTAAATTTATTAGAACAATCATTACGCACTGTGCATGCGCTTAAAAATCTCTAGCCGATTGTCCTATTAATCTGCGTGAATGAGCGCACCCGACCTGACAAATGAAGAAAGACAAATCTGATGATTACTCACAAGGGTTTTGGACTTTCTTGGGGTTGGTCCCTCATAAAAACAATGGGGGGTGATCGAAGTCTGCTAAAAACGTATGGGAATTTGAGTTTTTCCAGTTATTAAACTACTTTAATCCGGGCGGGGGCGTATAGTTTTTTACAGTTATGGCTATTTTTATATGTTCACTCGCGGCTTGAACGATGGATTCTTGTTAAAATTTCGCAGAATTCTTGTTGTCCCATCTTTGAAGTATGCTGATTAGTTTACTCAGTGCGTATCAATGTTAATGTGTACCCGCTGGTGAAACATCAGTAGTATCAACATGATTTTGTCTGTCACCTTTTGTTGGGCTGTTTTGGACACTCTAATAGGCAGTAGATTTGTTCCTCATCCAATGTGTATACATTAACAGTTTTTGGGTTTGTTTTGTTCTTCAAACTGATCAATGGAATCCACGCTAACGGGAAAGGATATTCCGCTAAAGTTAAGATCATTAATGTAAGGGCGATAGTTAGACACTCTCTCTGCGTTTTTGCGGACGTAATGCAGCCTTGCGAGAACACACCACATAAAACTTTTGTTGCCCGAATTCTTTAGGTTTAAAACTGCTTTTTTTTGAACTAATGCTGGAGGTAGTGGAATGTAAGCCTTACCAACAATCGGCGCATACTTAGCCTGTTTTAATCTGATCTCTAAGATTTCGCCCTCTGACCAACCAGAGCCTCTCATTTGGCTTCTTCAGGGGCCCCACATCAAACTGTGTAAGCAGTTGGTCTGCCCAACCGGGTGTTAAGTCATTATGAGAAAGAATATCTGCTGTTTAGTTGAGACCCAGACTTCTAGATTTTCTTCATTATTGTTATATAGTCGATTAAAAACAGCTAACATTAATTTAACTGGGGGGTCTATTTTTAAAGTTTACCTGGAACTTGAGAAATAGCATGAGCAACAATTTTCCCTGTACGTTTGCTGGATTAATGACTCTAAATCAATATCATTCAGTGCTCTTGATAAATCTTCTTGAAATTGCTTCAAACAATTCGTCTGGACCTTCATATTTTCTTATCCATGCTGAGTTTCTTTTCTAACTCAAAATATTTTTTTAAATCAAAAAAATAATTAATCAATATCGATGGGTTTTGTGTTTAGACTCATAAACAAAAAGTATAAAGACCCTTTGGCGTTTTAATGTGAGCTGTTAGAGCAGAGTTTAATGTTTCGTTTACTTTTTTTAAACATTCCTTTTTATCTGATCGGTGTCTGGCTGTTGAGAAAAACTTGTCCTCGCCTTTCTTTGGACAAACTTTTGTCTTTTGTAGTCATCAAAATCACCTGTAAACGGTTTAAATTCTTCATCCGTGATGTTTGAGTCAGCTAGTTCTTTATTTATTATCAGTTTAAAGGAGCTAAGTTTAGCTGTTTTAGTTGAACCATAGCTGTGTGCTTTGGGGAGTTTAGTTTTTTTTTTTTTGCTAGCAGCACCTACAGCTAATGAACACGGGCCCAAAGAGCTAAAGACAAACTGCCTAGAGTAAAGCTGCCGGTGCTCCTATGCCCGATGCTAAGAGGCCTACACTCGTTCCAGCTGATGCAGCACTAATAGTCGATGCTCCAGTATTAACATAGGTAACAGCATTAAAGGCAGCAGAATACCTTCGTTTGGTTTTGCTGTATTTTGAAAGGTCCTGCTCTAGTTTTTTTTTGCATTTGTGTAATGTTTGTTAATCTGAAGTTTTTAACTTCAGGGGTTTCTACAATCTCTTCTTTTGGCAACTCTGGCTTTTGTGGGTACTTTTGGATAAACGTCAACAGACATGCTTTTTTAAAAATAAAAATAATTTAGTATAGTTACTTTGATTCGTTATCTTAAATATTAGCTGCGCATCTATAATAAAAAATTTACACGTTAAGTGGTTTGTGGGCCTCCTTTTCTTATAAATTGAATGTTTAGTTTTAAAAACCTCTCTCCATTCATGACGGTGAGTATTTTAACGTGGTGACAGCCTGTATGGCCTTGCGTCGGCTGGCAATAAGCAACATTTTTCTTATCTTATTCTTATCTCCCCTCCCACTTCCATGCAACCATTATCCTCTGTTGCCCTTTAGGTCAATCCATAACCCGTTTTGTTGTTAAATAATGATCAAGTCTAACGCTGTGAAGATGTAGATCTTTAGACACAAGGTCAACTTTTGGATTTCTACACCTCCGCCTCCAAACAGTTTTCTTATTTCATCAAAATGATGATAAGGTTTAAGCCCGCTAGCGTAGATTGGTTAGGACTGCCCCCAATTGTACATTGCACTTTCGTATTTTAGGATTAACAAATTTTCAGTTTGTCTTTTAAATGGTTCTTCATCTTCGCACAGAAATAAAATACCTTTAAGCGATTCTCCCGGGCCACTAAAACTAAAATTCCATATAGTGTCTGCCCTGCTTTTGGAATATGTTGAATGATGATGCACTCTTTCGTAATATATTGCTAATCTTGACTTATATTGGTCCCTCAATTAGCTCTGCTAGATTAGCGTTGCTAACAACGTCAAACTCTAACGAGATGTCAGAAATGCTGTACTTTGCTTGGGTGTCTGATGATCTAATAACCGTTTGTATTCATTAAAAGTTTAGTTCATTGCCAATCTGTCTTTTAACGCTCCTTGAAAGTATGGGCATGCGCTTTTAACAACTAAAAATCTAAGGGGATAGAAAACGATTTACCATACGCATAACTTACAGCTAAAGCCTTTTTGCTGCTTTTGCATCTGCAGGAACTTCACGTCTATTTAAGTTTTAGTGCTTCTTCATTTTCGATTCCTTGAAATGCAAGATCCCCCTTTAAATTCGCGGTTAGCCATAGATCGAATAGGTTAAAAATATGTCTGCATTGTGTAAAGAAAATACTTCTCCCCTCAAGTTTTATAAAAATTTTCTTAACGATTGCCCGCCCCAAATTCTGGACAACGTCTGTTTGGTCTGTTTCTGATTTGAGTTCTATTTGAAAGTAAGTCGCGCAGAGCCTGGCACAATCACATCATCCGCTCCTAGGTCTGGAAATCTAACAGTAAGAATTTGATCTGCATCAATAAGTAGACGGATTTTTTGGAACAGTAAATTTCCGCTTATTTCCCTTCACGCCATGGGGCTCTTTCAGTCTTCTATGCGGGTTGAGAATCGAGCCATTAAAATTTGTGACATTTTTTATAAAACAAAATAAAAAGTTAATTATTTAAAAACATGGGGGAATTAACTATGAAAATTTAGCTATTTAGATGCTGGAGACAACATGGGTGATGAAACGGCTCCTTTGATACAACATCGCTCAACGCTCTCATTGCAGCGTGAATTAACAGAAAGCCCTGTTAGATCATTGTACCAAAATTTAGGCATTGAACCTCCCGTATTTTAGACCCTAATGATTTTGACCGAGATGATGATGGCCATTTGTGTGAAAACCGGCCAGGGACAACGTGTTAAGCTTACGCGTGAACGAAACCCCTCAAAGTTTTAGCCATAGGTACAATTAGACAAAAACTCCCTGTGAGCGAACAAAATCGCCTTGGCATTGCCAAACCAAAATTAGAAGGGAGGCAGTTGCTAAACTTCAAACATACAACAAAAACTCCCAACAGAAGCCCAAAAACAAAACATGGAACTTAAAGATTAAGTCCAACAGGGACAAAATAATAGATGCAGAAACCAGTTTTTCAGAAGAAACAGCATTAAAAACAATTAATGATCCCCCAATACCCCCGCAAGAATTAGAGGCTATTAATCATGATGTAAGAAAAATTAGAGGCGAATTAACAGACAATTTAGCAAGACTGGGGAAAAAGATAAGCATATAAAAGAGAAAAAGAAAAACTCGTTGAGGCTGATGACGCCAACTTAGGGTCTGGTGTTAAAGAAAGAATAACCCAAAGACTAAAAGATCTTGAAAAAGAAAGAGCAGCAAGACTAAAGCGCGTCTACTAACCGAGACCAATTACGAACTCAAGTGATCAAATAAGAGAAACTATCCAAAGAATTTTATATGAAGACACAACGCTAGCAGAAAGAATAAAAACACTGTTTAGAGAGCAAGGAGTCACATTAGCAAGCGTTATAAACGGCCTAAAGGGTTTGCAATAAGTACACGGTGATGGCTATTACAAGGGGGTGGTTTGGGGGCAAAGTTAGTGGGCCTCCACCGCCATCGCCTCCACCTGATAAATCATGGTAAAAAAACAACTTGATCATCTTGCGAGTTTATTAAAAAATTAGCCGGTAAAAACTATAGACTCTTTGCCAGGTATATTAGGGAGATCGTTAGCTGGCTTTTGCCCACTGCAGGCAAAGTAGTTGGCTTTATGGCTGAGCACTTATGGGCATTAGTTCTCTAATAGTGGGGTTAATATTTAGTAAGATAAGGCCGAGTAATCCTAGGACAGTTTTAATCCAACAACTAGCGCTGTTTTTCAATTCATGGTCATTACTTTTTTTAACTTCTTCAACAGTCTTTGGGCTTTGGACCTTGGGGATTGGATGACTTAATCTTGGGTGTTTTTTTAAATTTTTTGTAATATTACTGGCCCAGAATTTATTTTTGTTTTTTCCGACCTTCTGTTCATTCCTGCCTTAATGATTTCATTATTGTAGTTTATTATTATTCCCCACCTGGAGTCTGAGGTCAGAAGGTACATGTATAAACCAGTGCCAACAGCAAAGTCTACTTTCGATCTTGCGTATTGTAAAACATTTTGGTACCTTTTTATACTTGAAGATTTCATCAACTGTAGAATTAATGGCGTCCTCTAAATTTGCTAAGTATTGTTTTTGTTGCACTAAACCAGTAGAAGAATCAGTTATGCTCGATCTCGTTTGTGCTTGCGAACCTAGCAAAAACCAAACGTAAGTACAATAGAATCGTTTATTCGTTCTATTCCCGCTCCAGTTAAGCCCTTAGAAGTGCCTAAGATAAATGTTGTCCATGCTGTTTTATGCTCTTGCTCTATGGACCCGAGGTGAAGTTGTGCCCGAAGAGAAAGATGTGTAAGGGGGATTCCAGTCATATTTATACTTTCTGTGCACGCCCCAAAAAATAAGGGTGCCTAAACCATGAATTTAAAATCTGACTTTTGTCTAAAGTCTGTCTTAACATTAATATTGAATTCGTTACAGATCCTTTTTAAAAGCCTTCAGTCTATTCTGTTGCTAAAAAGGATTAAACGTTTTATCATTTGGTAATGGTGCTTGCAGTTCAGTCAAAATAAAGCCTGAAGGTGTAATAGAAATGAAATCTGTACACTGACCTCACCAAAGGATTAGGATGATTTAATGACAGCAACGAAAACTCCACACCCATTGATGCACAAGACACAGCAAGTTTAACTGGTTCTGAATAAACTGCATTTGGGTGACTAAAACCCCACTTTGGGGTGTAGTCTTTTTTAATAGGGGTGGTTTAAGAATCTGCTTAATGGAGTACTCACCTTTTTATGAAAAGAGTCAGTCTGGGTCACAAAAATGGGCAAGATATCAGTTGTTATATTTTTAAGATTGTAGTGCGGGGCCCCACAGAATATTTTTCTTTAGTATATTTAAACGCACTCATTTTTAAATTTTTTTTAAAAATGTTTGTAACAATAACAACTCAAACCGTCCTTCGTTTTTAGAGCATGCTATTGATAACAATTGTGGAACCAGAACGGTCGCGCTCCATGAAAATTTTACAAATCGTATGGTTTAATATAACTGAATCCAAGAAGAATAATAAGATTCAAAAATATGACATAAAAGGAAATTAGTTTGCCAGTTAACCATACCTGACGGTTATTACGGGGTTTTTCTCACTAAAAGAAGCAATGAGTAAATTTTACATTCTCTCAAACTTAACAATGCAAATTGACAACAATGTTAGCATTCAAACCCGAAAAAGAAGAAGTAGGTTACATTTTTGGTAAAGAGCTAGCTAAAATGTTAGGCCCTTTTCAAAATAACAATCGGGGCTTTCATAGTTTTAGAGTTACACCAGACGAAACTACTTATGAGGGAGAAAATCCGCTCGACCTTGGGATTACATTCATTACTCTATGTTCATTTGGACGAGCTAAGCACTGATGAAAACTTTCATGATGGAAGGCCCTCAACTGTTTTTAAGAGCTCTTCCATCAGGGAAAGCTGCATATTGCGATTATGAAATTATACAATTCCCTAATTTACAGTTTAAAAGATTAGTTTGTGGGAGGTCGATCATTTAATATAAAAATCAAAGGGCAAAACGGGGAAAGTCCCTAAAAATGTGATAGACGTTACATTGTTTTGGAAATAAATAATAAACTGTACTAAAAAATGTCGCGGGGCCAGAAGAACCGGGAGTTTTCATTTAAAGCCTGTAAGGTGTATAACTTTAGAATTAAAAGACCTTTCAGACGTTGTGGACTTTGAACAGAACGGTGAGATAGGCCTTTGTATGGTTTTGAGTACACTAAAGATGGTGATTATAAACGCAAAGAGGTTGGCGACAGCAAAAAGTTTCCTAAACTAGAACAGCTGCGCAATCTAGAAGCAAATAATGTTGGCCAGTATGAATATAAAATAGTTCGAAAACCTGACCTCAAATGGCATTTAGAACCATATTTAGAATGGGAAATAAAATTTGAATTCATAAGCCCATTTACATTTTTTAGCCGTCAAAAAGTTTCAGAAAAGCATTCAACTCTGGCCCTTTACACGTAAGTCTTATGCCGGACGACAATAGTCGAAAGAGATTGAAATAAAGCCGTATGGGAAAAAACAGTACATCCTCCACAGAAAAGAAACGGTTTTGAAAGATGCTTCTACAAAATTACAGTTCATTCCGCAAATGAAATTAGGAGACACGTTCACAATGATATTTGAAATTTCTGTCTTAAAAGATAAGGAGAGGGATGGGGTTGTGGGCGTTAGTGACGTCCTTTTTAAAGGAATTCTAATTAGCTGGCAAAACTTAGACGTTGACAGTCTTAAAGTTACTGTCGTCATTCTTCACAATGGTGAGGATATTAAGGTCATAACAACAAGCAAAAAAATCAATATTAGTCTAAATAGAAACAATCTTACAGCACTGAATTGGATTAATCTTACACATTTAGACCTTATAGGATTTTATTATACTGAACAAGTTTTGACAGAGAGCATGATAAAAACAATAACTGGATTAGATTAAATTCTAGTATAAAACTATGGAGCAGTTAAACTTTATGACAAAAACCCCTCATTGTTCATTGATTTGCGGACAGACTGGTTGTGGAAAAACAATATTTGCCCTCGACCTATTACAAACAGTTTATCGCTATAATTTTGATCATATTGTAATTTTCTGCCCAACACTTAAATGGAACAAAGCATATCATGATAGAAGGTTTATATGGACAGATGATGAAATATATTTAGTTAATCCTAGCAATAAACTGAGTGAGTGTTTAGAACACTTTTATAAATTGTTTGAGGGAACGCAGACACTATTTATTATAGATGACTGTTCGGCAGAAAGAGACATAGTTAAAAGAGAAAACACTTTGTCAAAACTGGCCTTCAGTGGAAGACATGCTGGAATAAGTGTGTGGATTTTATCTCAAAAATATAACTCGGTTTTTAAAAAATTTTAGAGAACAGTTAAAGACTGTAGTTTTATTTCACATGAAAGACAGAGACTCATTTGATGAATGTTTGCGCGAAAATGATGTTATTGAAAATGATCAGGAAAAACACAGGATTTTAAACAAAAACTGAAATCTGAAAAGTTTAGTAAATTAGTTTTGAAAACGGATAATCCTACACAGTATGTTTGTTTGTAGATAATCGTTATTTTTTTGGTTATTGAAGTCTTACTTGTCAGAGAACAGCATTTTACCAATCCTGGGTCACTTCGTCCGAAACTAGTTGAGGACGAAGTGAGCCAGGATTGGTAAAATGCTGTTCTCTGCCATTCCTGGGTAATCCAGGTATCCATAACTCTGTGTCACCTGAGTGCCATGCCTGGGTAATCCAGATACCCATAACTCGGTGTCACCTGAGTGCCATGCCTGGGTAATCCAGATACCCATAACTCGGTGTCACCTGAGTGCCATGCCTGGGTGATCCAGATATCCATAACTCTGTGTCACCTGAGTGCCATGCCTGGGTAATCCAGATACCCATAACTCTGTGTCACCTGAGTGCCATGCCTGGGTAATCCAGATACCCATAACTCTGTGTCCACCTGAGTGCCATGCCTGGGTAATCCAGGTACCCATAACTCTGTGTCACCTGAGTGCCATGCCTGGGTAATCCAGGTATCCATAACTCTGTGTCACCTGAGTGCCATGCCTGGGTAATCCAGATATCCATAACTCTGTGTCACCTGAGTGCCATGCCTGGGTAATCCAGATACCCATAACTCTGTGTCACCTGAGTGCCATGCCTGGGTAATCCAGGTATCCATAACTCTGTGTCACCTGAGTGCCATGCCTGGGTAATCCAGATATCCATAACTCTGTGTCACCTGAGTGCCATGCCTGGTAATCCAGATACCCATAACTCTGTGTCACCTGAGTGCTATGCCTGGGTAATCCAGAACCCATAAACTCTGTGTCACCTGAGTGCCATGCCTGGGTAATCCAGATACCCATAACTCTGTGTCACCTGAGTGCTATGCCGGGTAATCCAGATACCCATAACTCTGTGTCACCTGAGTGCCATGCCTGGTAATCCAGATACCCATAACTCTGTGTCACCTGAGTGCTATGCCTGGGTAATCCAGATACCCATAACTCTGTGTCACCTGAGTGCCATGCCTGGGTAATCCAGGTACCCATAACTCTGTGTCACCTGAGTGCCATGCCTGGGTAATCCAGAAACCCAAAACCCTCTGTGTCACCTGAGTGCCATGCCTGGGTAATCCAGGTACCCATAACTCTGTGTCACCTGAGTGCCATGCCTGGGTAATCCAGATACCCATAACTCTGTGTCACCTGAGTGCCATGCCTGGGTAATCCAGGTACCCATAACTCTGTGTCACCTGAGTGCCATGCCTGGGTAATCCAGATACCCATAACTCTGTGTCACCTGAGTGCCATGCCTGGGTAATCCAGATACCCATAACTCTGTGTCACCTGAGTGCCATGCCTGGTAATCCAGATACCCATAACTCTGGTCACCTGAGTGCCATGCCTGGGTAATCCAGGATCTTCTCAGTCACGGGCTACAGGACAGGGCATCGTCACCAGTCCAGTCCCTCATTTCTTTGCACTGTAACACCATGACAGTATCTCACAGAGGCATCGTCACCAGTCCAGTCCCTCATTTCTTTGCACTGTAACACCATGACAGTATCTCACAGAGGCATCGTCACCAGCCCAGTCCCTCATTTCTTTGCACTGTAACACCATGACAGTATCTCACAGAGGCATCGTCACCAGTCCAGTCCCTCATTTCTTTGCACTGTAACACCATGACAGTATCTCAAGTGAGCCAGCATGGCCAGTACATAATCTGAAGTACCAGATTTCCTTGGTCAACAGTGGTTCCTTCTGTTCTTCCCGCTGTAACACAATGACAGAATTCAGAGAGAGAGCGTAGCCAGTACATCAGCGGCTTAGAGCCCAAACTATACATCTGAAAAATGCCTGTGTCCATTAAGTTGAAATTTTGGCGAGAAAAAAAAAAGTAATTTTATGCTTCAAAATGCATTTAGTTTCTAAATTCTTACGCTTTTCGGTGTGATTTGCTTTATGATAAACTGCTGAGCTGTTGAGTAGTAACTGTTAAAGAGTTTCTGTTGAATTTGTAAGATGTACTATTTTTGCCTGAAAAAAACATGTACGCCCCTGCTCACCATAAAATACACATGCACAAGCATTCGCACGCACACACACGCACGCATGCGCACACACACACACACACACACACACACACACACACACACACACACTGGTTGCCTGCATAGACACAGCACAGTAAGAATTGCAGGTAATCGCAGGCGTACCTCCACTCTCCCCCCCCTCCCCATGCACCCCCCCCCCCCTTTCTTCCCACCCACATTCACAGTTCCACTTCCTCTCCACAAAGGTTGTGAGCTGCCTTTGAAATCACCGTCAGTTTTTATGTCATGCTTCGTTTGGCGGCTTGATAAACGGAGACCGTTAGGCATAGGCCTGCTCAACACCCCCCCCCCCCCTCCAACCTCCATGCATCCACCCACACCTCCCACCATAAAGTGCTACTTGAAATCAATGTCAGTGTTAAATCATGCTCCCTTTGGTGGGTTTTGATAAAGAGCAAATGGCTAGCAGCTGGAAGTCCTTTATGCTTTTTATTGGAAAGGAACTCCTGACAAGTGGTCATCATGACATTACACACCACAACACATGCACATACACACACACACACACACACACACACACACACACACACACACACACACACACCACACACATACACATACACCACACACACACCACACACATACACATACACCACACACACACACACACACACACATACTCGTGCACACATACACACACATACACACACACCACACACGCACACACACACACACACACACACACACTCACACACACACACACAAACACACAATTCCTGATTTGAAAATTGAGAAATCGTTCTATATTGGATTACACAAGTCCATATTTACAGCAGAACTAACAGCAATACTTATGGCCTTAAATTATTTGATCAACTTCCCTCAAACTGTATTTCAGATTCTTTTTGTGTAGATTCTAAATCAGTTTTGCAGGCATTACAAGCCTTACAACTGCACACCCGGCCAGAAATGATTATGGAAATCAGTTTGTTTGATACACATGCTAATTGTAAGGGGTACCCAGATAACGTTTTGTTGATACCATCTCACTGTTCTTTATACTATAACGAAAAGGTAGACAGGGCAGCTAAACATGGCGCTAAGTGTGTTCTCAGTCTGAATGCCTTCATTTTCCTCTTTCCTTGCACGAGCATCATGGCCTACTAAGGTCGCACATTTGGAATGTTTTCCAAAATGAAGTGAAACATCAAAACAACCAAGACCATTTAATATTCAAAATATGAAAGATAACTTTATTACGACTGAAAAATACTTTCCTTAATGTACAGAGGAAACTTGATGCTTTCAAAACAAAATATGTCAAAAATATAGTTTGCATTTGTGGATGCAAAATATCTCCTAATCATATTCTTTCATGTTCAAAGCTTGAAGATATTCATTCCAGTTTTATCGCAGAATAACTCGCTCAGTATATTCGATTCACCAGCTTTGACCTTTGACTTTTTTGTAAGTCTAAGAGAACAGTCCAATTGGTCACTATTTATAATCTTTTTTTTGTTATGCGGAGTGATGGAGGGGTAGAAGAGGTGAGGGGAGAGGAGGGGGGGTTTATAATAATTTTGTTGATTTTTTTGTTGTTGTTGCTATTATACTAGTATAGCTATATATTCTTCCTACATTCAAATGCACATAAATTTTCACGCCTAAGCATCCGTATGTATACACACATACATGAATATATAGAACTCCATACAGTTTAGACGTGCACACACATACATGACTATATAGAACTCCATACAGTTTAGACGTGCACACACATACATGACTATATAGAACTCCATACAGTTTAGACATGCACACACATACATGACTATATAGAACTCATACAGTTTAGACATGCACACACATACATGACTATATAGAACTCCATACAGTTTAGACATGCACACACATACATGACTATATAGAACTCCATACAGTTTAGACATGCACACACATACATGACTATATAGAACTCCATACAGTTTAGACGTGCACACACATACATGACTATATAAACTCCATACAGTTTAGACATGCACACACATACATGACTATATAGAACTCCCTACAGTTTAGACGTGCACACACATACATGACTATATAGAACTCCATACAGTTTAGACGTGCACACACATACATGACTATATAGAACTCCATACAGTTTAGACGTGCACACACATACATGACTATATAGAAACTCCATACAGTTAGACATGCACACACATACATGACTATATAGAACTCCATACAGTTTAGACGTGCACACACATACATGACTATATAGAACTCCATACAGTTTAGACGTGCACACACATACATGACTATATAGAACTCCATACAGTTTAGACATGCACACACATACATGACTATATAGAACTCCATACAGTTTAGACGTGCACACACATACATGACTATATAGAACTCCATACAGTTTAGACGTGCACACACATACATGACTATATAGAACTCCATACAGTTTAGACGTGCACACACATACATGACTATATAGAACTCCATACAGTTTAGACGTGCACACACATACATGACTAATAAGAACTCCATACAGTTTAGACTGCACACACATACATGACTAATATAGAACTCCATACAGTTTAGACGTGCACACACATACATGACTATATAGAACTCCATACAGTTTAGACGTGCACACACATACATGACTATATAGAACTCCATACAGTTTAGACAGCACACACATACATGACTATATAGAACTCCATACAGTTTTAGACATGCACACACATACATGACTATATAGAACTCCATACAGTTTAGACATGCACACACATACATGACTATATAGAACTCCATACAGTTTAGACATGCACACACATACATGACTATATAGAACTCCATACAGTTTAGACTGTGCACACACATACATGACTATATAGAACTCCATACAGTTTAGACTTGCACTACACATACATGACTATATAGAACTCCATACAGTTTAGACGTGCACACACATACATGACTATATAGAACTCCATACAGTTTAGACATGCACACACATACATGACTATATAGAACTCCATACAGTTTAGACGTGCACACACATACATGACTATATAGAACTCCATACAGTTTAGACATGCACACACATACAGACTATATAGAACTCCATACAGTTTAGACATGCACACACATACATGACTATATAGAACTCCATACAGTTTAGACATGCACACACATACATGACTATATAGAACTCCATACAGTTTAGACATGCACACACATACATGACTATATAGAACTCCATACAGTTTAGACATGCACACACATACATGACTTATAGAACTCCATACAGTTTAGACATGCACACACATACATGACTATATAGAACTCCATACAGTTTAGACATGCACACACATAATGACTATATAGAACCCATACAGTTTAGACATGCACACCATACATGACTATATAGAACTCCATACAGTTTAGACATGCACACACATACATGACTATATAGAACTCCATACAGTTTAGACATGCACCAACATACATGACTATATAGAACTCCATACAGTTTAGACATGCACACACATACATGACTATATAGAACTCCATACAGTTTTAGACATGCACACACATACATGACATATATAGAACTCCAACAGTTTAGACATGCACACACATACATGACTATATAGAACTCCATACAGTTTAGACATGCACACACATACATGACTATATAGAACTCCATACAGTTTAGACATGCACACACATACATGACTATATAGAACTCCATACAGTTTAGACATGCACACACATACATGACTATATAGAACCATACAGTTTAGACATGCACACACATACATGACTAAATAGAACTCCATACAGTTTAGACATGCACACACATACATGACTATAAAACTCCATACAGTTTAGACATGCACACACATACATGACTATATAGAACTCCATACAGTTTAGACGTGCACACACATACATGACTATATAGAACTCCATACAGTTTAGACATGCACACACATACATGACTATATAGAACTCCATACAGTTTAGACATGCACACACATACATGACTATTATAGAACTCCATACAGTTTAGACGTGCACACACATACATGACTATATAGAACTCCATACAGTTTAGACATGCACACACATACATGACTATATAGAACTCCATACAGTTTAGACATGCACACACATACATGACTATATAGAACTCCATACTGTTTAGACGTGCACACACATACATGACTATATAGAAACTCCATACAGTTTAGACGTGCACACACATACATGACATATAGAACTCCATACAGTTTAGACGTGCACACACATACATGACTATATAGAACTCATACAGTTTAGACATGCACACACATACATGACTATATAGAACTCCATACAGTTTAGACGTGCACACACATCATGACTATATAGAACTCCATACAGTTTAGACGTGCACACACATACATGACTATATAGAACTCCATACAGTTTAGACATGCACACACATACATGACTATATAGAACTCCATACAGTTTAGACGTGCACACACATACATGACTATATAGAACTCCATACAGTTTAGACGTGCACACACATACATGACTATATAGAACTCCATACAGTTTAGACGTGCACACACATACATGACTATATAGAACTCCATACAGTTTAGACGTGCACACACATACAAGACTATATAGAACTCCATACAGTTTAGACATGCACACACATACATGACTATATAGAACTCCCATACAGTTTAGACGTGCACACACATACATGACTATATAGAACTCCATACAGTTTAGACGTGCACAACACATACATGACTATATAGAACTCCATACAGTTTAGACATGCACACACATACATGACTATATAGAACTCCATACAGTTTAGACATGCACACACATACATGACTATATAGAACTCCATACAGTTTAGACATGCACACACATACATGACTATATAGAACTCCATACTTTAGACATGCACACACATACATGACTATATAGAACTCCATACAGTTTAGACGTGCACACACATACATGACTATATAGAACTCCATACAGTTTAGACGTGCACACACATACATGACTTATAGAACTCCATACAGTTTAGACGTGCACACACATACATGACTAATATAGAAACTCCATACAGTTTAGACATGCACACACATACATGACTATATAGAACTCCATAAGTTTTAGACGTGCACACACATACATGACTATATAGAACTCCATACAGTTTAGACATGCACACACATACATGACTATATAGAACTCCATACAGTTTAGACATGCACACACATACATGACTATATAGAACTCCATACAGTTTAGACATGCACACACATACATGACTATATAGAACTCCATACAGTTTAGACATGCCACACACATACATGACTATATAGAACTCCATACAGTTTAGACATGCACACACATACATGACTATATAGAACTCCATACAGTTTAGACATGCACACACATACATGACTATATAGAACTCCATACAGTTTAGACATGCACACACACATACATGACTATATAGAACTCCATACAGTTTAGACATGCACACACATACTTGACTATATAGAACTCCATACAGTTTAGACATGCACACACATACATGACTATATAGAACTCCATAACAGTTTAGACATGCACCACACATACATGACTATATAGAACTCCATACAGTTTAGACATGCACACACATACATGACTATATAGAACTCCATACAGTTTAGACATGCACACACATACATGACTATATAGAACTCCATACAGTTTAGACATGCACACACATACATGACTATATAGAACTCCATACAGTTTTAGACATGCACACACATACATGACTTATAGAACTCCATACAGTTTAGACATGCACCACACATACATGACTATATAGAACTCCATACAGTTTAGACATGCACACACACATACATGACTATATAGAACTCCATACAGTTTAGACATGCACACACATACATGACTATATAGAACTCCATACAGTTTAGACATGCACACACATACATGACTATAATAGAACTCCATACAGTTTAGACATGCACACACATACATGACTATATAGAACTCCATACGTTTTAGACGTGCACACACATACATGACTATATAAGAACTCCATACAGTTTAGACATGCACACACATTACATGACTATATAGAACTCCATACAGTTTAGACAATGCACACACATACATGACTATATAGAACTCCATTACAGTTTTAGACGTGCACACACTACATGACTATATAGAACTCCATACAGTTTTAGACGTGCACACACATACATGACTATATAGAACTCCATACAGTTTAGACGTGCACACACATACATGACTATATAGAACTCCATACAGTTTAGACATGCACACACATACATGACTATATAGAACTCCATACAGTTTAGACGTGCACACACATACATGACTATATAGAACTCCATACAGTTTAGACATGCACACACATACATGACTATATAGAACTCCAATACAGTTTAGACATGCACACACATACATGACTATATAGAACTCCATACAGTTTAGACATGCACACACATACATGACTATATAGAACTCCATACAGTTTAGACATGCACACACACATACATGACTATATAGAACTCCATACAGTTTAGACATGCACACACATACATGACTATATAGAACTCCATACAGTTTAGACATGCACACACATACATGACTATATAGAACTCCATACAGTTTAGACGTGCACACACATACATGACTATATAGAACTCCATACAGTTTAGACATGCACACACATACATTGACTATATAGAACTCCATACAGTTTAGACATGCAAGTCTTACTCTTTTACTCATGCACTACTTTCCTCTCTTTTTTTTCTTCTTTTTTTTTCTTTTTTTTTTTGGTCTAATATCACGATTAGTTGAAAGACGTTAAATGAAATCACACACACACACACACACACACACACACACACACACACACACACACACACACACTGCATCGTGCACAACACACATACACATACACCACACACACACACGCTCACCACACCACACACACACACACACACGCTCACACACGCTCACACACACCACACACACACACACACACGCTCACACACACACACACACACCACACACAACACACACACACGCTCACACACGCTCACACACACCACACACACACACACACACACACACACCACAACACCACCACACACACACGTACACGGGCGTGTGCTCACACACACACACACGACACACACACACACACACACACACACACACACACAACACACACACACACACACACACACACACGCTCACACATTCTGATACCCAGCCCATGACCCTGACAGATGTTCATTTCTTTGTTCCCATTGTATGCTTTCAACCAAAATAAATTCTTCCATTCTTACTGGCATTCTGTGTCCCAGCAGTAGTGTCAGATCAGCACACCCTGCATGTTTGAATTTTTAGCACACAAAAAATAGAATGGGTTTCTTCAAGATAAACAGGGTTTTTTTAAAAATGAACACAATAAATAAAATCAATTTGCCAAGAAAAAACATTGCAGAGATGATCATTTAGCTTCCTTTCCAGTGTGTTGCCTGTTTCTTCTCTGTGCCCTTCTGTCGCTCACCCCCTTTCCTTCCCATTCCAGTGTATTGCCTGTTTCTTCTCTGTGCCCCTTTTGTCGCTCACCCCCTTTCCTTTCCCCCCCTCCCCGGATCTCTCCACGGATGTGAAATTGCATGGAAACTCGAACATGTGCTTTTTTCGTTAAAAATAAAGAGAAAGCAACACAAACGAAAAAAAAACACGCCACTGCGTTGCATCGATACCAACACTCGTACCGTGTAAAGGAAGTGTCGGTGTGCTGGGCTTCATGTAATTCCCCTTTGGCTGGTTTTCAAAGTTTTAAATTTTGTTTGCCAATTTTGACCACCAACTGCACTTTAAAACTTGTCATCTTGCAAATGTATAACCCTGTTGATCATTTATGCGTAATTGTCAGAGGTTATTGATGGACAATTGACACATATCGCAGTAAAGTTCAGGTTTGGTACTGAAGATATTCATGCCCCACTCTGTAGAATTTTTTATTAACTTATTAAGTATATGAGTATTTGTCTGTTTTAATGAATCACAGGAAAAGGTTGATTTTGCTCTTTCATGACCAAAGCTAAGCTACTAAGTGATATATTGGACAGAAGTATATTCCAGATGAATGCTGCTGACATCCTTCAAATCAGTTTTGATAGTGGCTTCAGCAAATGGTAAAGTAGTGATAAAAAAGAAAGGTTGTACACACACACACACACACACACACACACACACACACACACACACACACACATGAATTCTCTATCTCTCTCTCTCTTTCCTTCTCTGATATATTCACTCATGATCATGCGCACGCGCGCACATACACACACACACACACACTCACACACACACACACACACACACACACACACACACACACACACACACACACACACACACACACACATGAATTCTCTATCTCTCTCTCTCTCTTTCCTTCTCTGATATATTCACTCATGATCATGCGCACGCGCGCCACACACACACACACATACACACACACACACACACACAGACACACACACACA
Organism: Conus ventricosus; assembly: GCA_018398815.1. Lineage (NCBI taxonomy): Eukaryota > Metazoa > Mollusca > Gastropoda > Neogastropoda > Conidae > Conus > Conus ventricosus. The sequence goes on from CM031611.1 coordinate 4,424,820, forward strand.
CTCTCTCTCTCTCTCTCTCTCTCTCTCTCTCTCTCTCTCTCTCTCTCTCTCTCTCTCTCCTACCCCCCTCCCACCTCTCCCAAGACCTCTCCAGCCTACTGAAGGCAATCCAGCAAGTCTGAGAGCGAGGTCTGTTCTTGCCCTTCACCTTCCACCTGATTCCAAGTTTTGGGGTCACACACAAACAAGCCGCTTTATTCATGTTCACCGGCATAAAAGAAGATAATCTGTTTGCAGTAAGAAGCTTAACCAATGGCTTGGATCATAGTTCATTCCTAAAGTAGATTATCTTCACTTGTGGGGCTGAATGTCCGTATAGCCAAGCAAGGTTACATCTCGCTGCTCTCCCTTTCTCACATGCGTCACTGGATTATCATCTACCTGATAGAAAATGAACATTCTGCTTCTGGGGTGTAGTCTTTTTGGCCTTTCTGAAAATCACTTTACATTTACATCACTCGTTACAGTTGGTTTCATGAGGCTCTTGTTACAGTTGGTTTCATAGGAAAAGTCTACAAATGAGTTTTAGTCTTGTTTTCAGGTCAGGAAATTAGCTGATTTGCATTTGTTACAGTCTATCTGGTATTGAAATTACTGTGAATTTTTTATTCTTTTCTTTTTACAGAGGCTGATTTTCACATCAGCAATCTATCTGATATTGAAATTACTGTGAATTTTTTTTTCTTTTCATTTCACAGACTGTGACAGAGGTTGATTTTCACATCAGCCCATGGACGATCTGCTATTTATAGCTCTGACATTTGTCACTGGAGTCAAATGATCGTCTTCTTTACTCCTAGCCCTTTTTTTCTTGTTGACTGAATATCTTTCAGACTGAGCAAAATTCATCGTTTTTCAATAGTCTTGACTGTGCAGGGAAGGTAGGTTATGATCATAAAATGACTTTAAAATCAGTGTTGAGATTTAGCCAGCTGAACCAAGGGGACGTCGAGGTTACCCAACCTTTTTTGTTGTTGTTGTTGTTGCCTGGCCTGTTAGCCTAGAAAACGGTGCATGTAGCTATGAACATCTATATGTTCAGATTGAAACTGAAGTGTGGTTGGCATGACTCATCAAGCAGACATGGTGTGAAGTGATGAAAGATGGTGTCTGCAGTTGGCCTTGGCAGTCACATGTGTTGGATTCACTCTGCAGGTGTGTTGAGACTCACAGAGACTGTGCATGGAGTCTCCACTGCTCAGGGAGGCTGGCAGGTCACCACCACCAGGGTGACTGGAGCCGTAAACTGAATTGGCCAAGCATGATTTTTAAATGCAGTTCCTGAGTTGGCAAATGTTGAATCTCGTCCCTGAAGTTGTGTGTGTGTGCGTGTGTGTGTGTGTGTGTGTGTGTGTGTGTGTGTGTGTGTGTGTACATCTGTGTATATGTCATTATTTGTATATGTGTGGCTGTGTGTAGGCTGTGCCTTTTGGGGCAGGTGTGTGAGGGTAGAGTGAATTCCATAGTCCTGTGTTTTGCAGGCCTGATTCCCCAAGGACTGGTGCTAGAGAAGGTGTACGCCCTGGTGGTGTCTCCCTCCACCTCCAAAGACCACCTCCCTCTGCCAGGCCTGCCCAGCTCCCTCTCCAAGTGCAGCTCCTTCCAGCAAGTCAGCAAGTCCTCCACGTCAGAGAAAATCAAGTCCTATCCTCAGCTGGTCCATGATTACAAACAGCTGCGGCGGTCAAAGTCAGGGTTGGGCGTGTTTGAAATGCTGCCTTCAGAAACAGGATGCGGTCCAGAAGATGCGGGTCCTAGGACCCTGTCTCAGATGATCCGACTGGGAGAGTTTCTGGGCCAGAGGTACAGAGCAGCATGGCCGTGGTTGCAGGATGTGGGAAGAGACCCTGTGATAGCCAGCAGTGTTCCAGAATCCCCGTCATTCCAGAGCATGGCCGCCATGCTGCATGGGCTCCTTCATGAAAAGCAGTTCTGCCGAGTGGAGATGAAGAAGCTGCAGCGACACATAGTGCGAGGATTGGGCAGTCACCAACCCTGCCCTGCCATTGCTGAGGTGGAGCTCTTCATGGAGAAGGCATACAAGCAGGAGAAGGACATCTTCAAGAGCAAGGATGCGACTTACAATGTTCCTGTATCTGTGTACCGCAGTCTGGGTGTGGGGCGAGGCAGCCCAGCCAAAGACGTTGCAAGGAGTCTTCATCACCTTGTGTGTGAGCTGGACAGGGGCCCCTGTGTGGGAGGCCAGTGCCTCAACCTGACTCCTGACAGCCTACGCCAGCTGAGGGAGGTGGCAGCTCAGCACAATGCATACCTTTCCTCCAACCCAGTGTTCCAGTCCTACGCTGTGGCCGATACGTCTCTCCACTTGGACAGGGTCCTCTCCTGGTTCTCCCAGCCTGTACACGCTGATCATGTGATGAAAGTAGACATGGCTGACGAGTTCTTCTTCCTCAAGCTTCTCTCTGCCTGGGGTCATCGACTGAACAAGCATATCGGGTCGACCTCACGTCTGGTGATAGAGCAGTTCCACAAATCCCAGTCCAATGGAACGGGCCGTTTCTGGAGGGTGTTGGTGGATGGGGAGGTGGTGACAGACAGCCTGTGGTCCTGTTCAGGAGGAGCAAGCAAGGGAGTGTGTGGTGTGGAGACCTTCAAAGCTTACTTAAAGGACTGGGCGCAAAACAACATGTTTGGTGCTTGTATGGGACCCAAAGTTGAACTGTAACTTTGGCAGCGTTCTGGAAGAACCTGCCTAAATTGGGCATCAGACCATCAGGAATCAGGCATCAGAAAGAGTCTGGAGCAACAGATTAATTTAGGGGTCTGAAATGTTGGAGTGTTCCTCATTGTTATTTATGTCATCACCCTCATTGCCAGTTTAATGAGCATTATCTGAAGTCATTGAATAAATTTGGCATAATTGAATAAGTTCATCAGTATTACACTGTTGTGCATTGAAAATCATGCTGCAGCATTTCTTGGTTATGAAGTGTTATTTTTGTAGAAATCCAGTCTGCCGCTTAGTTTGATTTCTGCGATTCCTTTTGATCTTGCCAACAAAAGACTGAAAAATGAACAACACCAATAGTGGAGAAAGTGACCAGATATATTGATCGTAGCTTTAGTTGTATTTTTCCAAAACTAAAGTCTGACTGAGCACAGTACACAAAGCTGCACAGCATCCTGGTCCAATGCCAAGCAGGAAAAGGATAAGCCTGCAAGGGCATCTGGAGCTAGCCAAAACGCCAGCCCCACTGAACTTGAGAGCTGCTGACTTTCACATCCTTTTGTCATGGGGAAAGAAGATATTGTGAACCCTTTGCTAGAAGGTTGTTCCTGCGCAGTGCACAATGTTCCTGCGCAGTGCACAATGTGTACCAGGTACTGAAACTGGTACCAGTACCTATCAGAACAGACAGATCAGCACATGATGTCGAGTTGCATAATCATGTCTGCTGGGTGCAGCTGGCTGGCTCCTCCTTTGCAATAAAGTTGAATACTCCAGAGTAATTGAACCCAGAAGAGGCAGGAACTACCTTCAGTCTTTTTGAAACTTGATCTCATGTGATGATGCCTGAATATAGTGTTGATAGATCATAAGGTGGAAAACTCATTTCAACAGTGTCAAATCAGGGAAGGCTGATATTGGATTGAAGGAATTTTGTTTGAACTGCATTTATTCCTTTCCTTGACCATTCCGCTCTGATGTGTGGAGCATTGTGTTGTTGTTTTTTCTTTTTGATTCATTGAGAGTGGTTTCCTTATCTTTACCATGATGGGATGGGGTTTTTTTTCAGCTTCTTGACAGAGTGAGGAGCTTCCAGATGAAGAAATGGGTCTTCAAAGTGACAGTCTGCCTGTCACGGTTGTATTTCCACTTCTCCTCATATGGTTTGATGCTTGCTTTTATGGATCTGTCCATGACAGCTTCTATGACCTACATTGGGTAGAGAATGCTAACAGCTGTGTTTTTTGTTTCATTGGTCCCTTGACAAGTGGCTCTGTGTGAAGTGTGTGCTATTTTTGTGTCTGTAGCTGAGTAACACTTGCCCCGTTCCCTCCCCTGAATACCCCATTGCCTCCCTTCCTACCATATTCCCTCCCCTGCCCACCCCATTGCCTCCCCTGCCTACCATATTCCCTCCCCTGCCTACCCCATCCCCTTCCCTCTTTTCCCACACTCCACTCTTTCCGTCCTGTTGTAGACTGGATTGTTCATTCTTCTTTTTTTCTTGAGGAAGAAAGATATTCTGTTGAACAGGTACATAAGTCAAGTTACAGTGTTCTCCATTCCCAACTCCCAAGTTGTGGCCGCACTTTGACTGGGTGAGTCACAGTAATGTTATTCTCATGATGGAGACTAACTCCCGAGTTGTGGCCGCACTTTGACTGGGTGAGTCACAGTAATGTTATTCTCATGATGGAGACTAACTCCCGAGTTGTGGCCGCACTTTGACTGGGTGAGTCACAGTAATGTTATTCTCATGATGGAGACTAACTCCCAAGTTGTGGCCGCACTTTGACTGGGTGAGTCACAGTAATGTTATTCTCATGATGGAGACTAACTCCCAAGTTGTGGCCGCACTTTGACTGGGTGAGTCGCAGTAATGTTATTCTCATGATGGAGACTAAGCAGGTGGTTTCTTTTTTTTTCTTTCTTTTTTTAAAAAAGTTTGTAAGTGTAATTCAAACATTTGTTATCAAACTTTGCAAACAAACATATACACACAAACACTCACAAACGCACACACACACACACACACTAATTGGATAAACAGTTGCAGGGTGTTAGTAGGTTTTCACTTCAATCCATGAGAAGTGTCTTAAATGATCGTACGGATGTGCCCATCCCCCTACCCCTTTTCCTGTCACCGCCCCTCCTCCCCCAACCACACACCACACACACACAAACCCCAGCCCCTCCCCTTCGTTCCAGAGTCTGTAGATAAAAACCGGTGATCAGTTTAGCCTTTGTGAGTGCATTTGCTGTCCAAAGTTTGTTGTGTTGTTAAAGTCAGTCAGTGAGTGTTTATATGTAGTGTTATTCTGAGTAGAAGGTCGGTTTAAGTGGTCTAGGCTTTAACACCCTTTTCTTCGTCACTTCATCTGCTTTTTAGCCCCATATTTTCACAGTTTGATGGATTTTTGCTATTTTCAATGCTTCTAATGAACATTTGTAACAAGCAGTGCTTGGTTCACTTGGGGATGGAGAAAAATGTCTTGATAGGGAGATGGGTTTTCGTTATTGTTGTTTGGTTTTAAACTGAATAGCTTGTTTCACCTCGGTTGTAAAAAAAAAACAGGCAAACAAAGTGTTTGATTTGAAATATGTTTTGTTGTACCATAGTCCTTTTGCTGTATGGATAATTATGTCATCGGTGTTCAGTTTGATGAATTGACCGCCTCAAAAAATGTTGATGATCACTGTATGCCGTGGAGTGATGGTCGGCATCAATGTATGGGTGTGGCAATCGGTGATGCAGTGGTGGCAACATGCGGCACGGGACAGCTGATCTCGATGGCCCCTGCATCAGAGATTGCCGATTACTCGTTCTCTGCTTACAGGTTTACAACGTAACACACACTAAGGTTCACTGTACACAATACTGGTCATGCTCCAATCCTGGTGACCCGTTTATGGAATGATCTCTGCTTATCCTCCAAAGAGTCAGAGTCGACAGCGAATCTGTACAACAGTGGTTTGTAAGTTCCTGTTCTCTCTTTACAAGAACAGATCTTAGAAAGAAGCTCAAAGATAATGATGAGTTAAATGTGTGGATATGATTTGTAGAGAGGTAGCTCTGTTAGGTAGCTCGTGTTCTCTCTATACAAGAACGGGGCGTCAAAATCAAAGAGAGCAGAAAATCTCTACAACAGTGTTTGTAAATTCCTGTTCTCTCTTTACAAGAACAGTTCGTCCCAGATGAATTACGGATAATACAGACATGGCAGGAAATCTCTGCAGCAGTGTTTGCAAGTTCCTGTTCTCTCTATACAAGAACAGAACATCCGTGTGAATGAGCATTTGTTATCATTAATAATATTCACGGGAAATGGGCGTTTATAAGTTTACAAGATGTAAGAGTGATTGTCACACATTATCCACATGCATCGGCATGTATGGAAATTTAGCAGGAAATCTCTGCAACAATGTTTGTAAGTTTCTGTTCTCTCCGTACAGAAAGGTGACTAAGGTGAGAACAACTTGGATGCTATGGATCGGTACCTACAGTGTCGCTCTGTTTACAAACAGTAGGACTTCATGAAGCGAAATATCCTCATGTTTGTCCAGGTACTGGTGCTGTTCTCTACAGAAATAAAAAAGAAGACAATCATCTATGGTGTCTGTTTTATGTTTTTTCCAAGTCCCTGTTCTGTCAGTGCAAGAACGGGCCTCACCTGGAGTTTCCTTTGTGAAGCTGAAAATCAGTTGAAGAGAGATGTGCATTGTGTCTCATGGATCAGTGTACTGTTATGTCATACCTTTAAAATCAACTGGCTTACAGACGAATTCATTGATGTCCAGTTATTACTGGGGATGAATCAGGTTGATCACTGGAAGCAGCTTGCTTTGGTTCTTGATTTTTTGTTAGTGTACTGTTGGTTTAGGAGATGTTGTTTCTTGCGTACATTTTTAAAACTTTGCAGTTGCTATAATGTACATAGCTATGACCTGTAGTTGTTTATTGTCACTACTGGAGCAAAATACCAAAAATGAAACATACCTTGTTTCATGTTGTTGTTTTTTTTTAAGTAGATATAGAGGCGCCAAAAGTAGCTGATGTCTTTATTTTTTAATAGGAATTTGCAGCTTGCCTATGGCAGTCACTATAAGATGGAGCTTGATTATGATTTGGGCCTTCGTTTATTTTTGTTAGTTTGCTTTTGTTATCTGCTTGGAGAGAACAGAATTTCTGCAACAGTGTGTTTTGTAAATTCCTGTTTCTCTCTTTACAAGAACAGGTGTGATACATTGTGTGCACTGTTTTGTATGACATGAGTTCTGCCAGGTGTTGTATGATTTATTCTGTTGATGATGTATGACATGAGTTCTGCAGGTGTTGTATGGTTTATTGTGTTGATGATGTATGACATGAGTTCTGCCAGGTGTTAAATGATTTATTGTGTTGATGATGTATGACATGAGTTCTGCCAGGTGTTAAATGGTTTATTGTGTTGATGATGTTGACATGAGTTCTGCCAGGTGTTGTATGGTTTATTGTGTTGTTGATGTATGACATGAGTTCTGCCAGGTGTTGTATGGTTTATTGTGTTGATGATGTATGACATGAGTTCTGCCAGGTGTTGTATGGTTTTTTGTGTTGATGATGTATGACATGAGTTCTGCCAGGTGTTGTATGGTTTATTGTGTTGATGATGTATGACATGAGATCTGCAGGTGTTGTATGGTTTATTGTGTTGATGATGTATGACATGAGTTCTGCCAGGTGTTGTATGGTTTATTGTGTTGATGATGTATGACATGAGTTCTGCCAGGTGTTGTATGGTTTATTGTGTTGATGATGTATGACATGAGTTCTGCCAGGTGTTGTATGGTTTATTGTGTTGATGATGTATGACATGAGGTCTGCCAGGTGTTGTATGGTTTATTGTGTTGATGATGTATGACATGAGGTCTGCCAGGTGTTGTATGGTTTATTGTGTTGATGATGTATGACATGAGCTCTGCCACGGTGTTGTATGGTTGATTGTGTTGATGATGTATGACATGAGTTCTGCCAGGTGTTGTATGGTTGATTGTGTTGATGATGCTCATGGCATGAGGAATGGATTGGAAGAGACTGTTTGGTCTTAAGATGTTGTCTAATTATTTCAGTTTGTAATATTGACCATTATTTATGGAAGTGGCAGAAATGTACATGTTTCTTATCATCTTTGTTATGACCGATGTATTGTTCAGGTACTCAAGGATCTTCAGTGTGCAGAGAGTAGGATCTGCATGTTCCTGATCCACACCTCGCCCATTCACCCCAACCCACCCTCTCCCCGCCCCCCGCCCCCTTATTTTTTTAAAGTCAACATCCCACTCCACAAAAGGATATTCGTTGTGACTGTTCAGGACTAATTGACAGTCAGTACACACTGCCCTCTATTCACTTGAAGGAGTTTCTGTCTCGGCCAGCTGTTGTGCCAAAACCTTCCTCGCTATTCTCCTCACCACTGCAACTAAGGTTTGCAAAGATCTGTATCAGACACAGCTAGCTTCATGTGCTTCTGTCCTTGGCAGGCTGATCCCTAGGTCCAGTCAGGGTGGGACAGAGGGTCTGAGACGAGGCAGGGAGATCCCTTAGGTCCAGTCAGGGTGGGACAGAGGGTCTGAGACAGAGGCAGGGAGATCCCTTAGGTCCAGTCAGGGTGGGAAAGAGGGTCTGAGACAGAGGCAGGGAGATCCCTTAGTCAGTCAGGGTGGTACAGAGGGTGGTAAGACTGAGACAGAGGCAGGGAGATCCCTTAGGTCCAGTCAGGGTGGTACAGAGGGTGGTAAGACTGAGACAGAGGCAGGGAGATCCCTTAGGTACAGTCAGGGTGGGACAGAGGGTGGTAAGACTGAGACAGAGGCAGGGAGATCCCTTAGGTCCAGTCAGGGTGGGACAGAGGGTGGTAAGACTGAGACAGAGGCAGGGAGACCCCTTAGGTCCAGTCAGGGTGGGACAGAGGGTGGTAAGACTGAGACAGAGGCAGGGAGACCCTTAGGTCAGTCAGGGTGGGACAGAGGGTGGTAAGACTGAGACAGGCGGGAGATCCCTTAGGTCCAGTCAGGGTGGGACAGAGGGTGGTAAGACTGAGACAGAGGCAGGGAGATCCCTTAGGTCCAGTCAGGGTGGGACAGAGGGTGGTAAGACTGAGACAGGCAGGGAGATCCCTTAGGTCCAGTCAGGTGGGACAGAGGGTGGTAAGACTGAGACAGGCAGGGAGATCCCTTAGGTCCAGTCAGGGTGGGGACAGAGGGGTTGTAAGACTGAGACAGGGCAGGGAGACTCCTTAGGTCCAGTCAGGGTGGGAAAGAGGGTGGTAAGACTGAGACAGAGGCAGGGAGATCCCTTAGGTCCAGACAGGGTGGGAAAGAGGGTGGTAAGACTGAGACAGAGGCAGGGTGGTAAGACTGAGACAGAGGCAGGGAGATCCCTTAGGTCCAGACAGGGTGGGAAAGAGGGTGGTAAGACTGAGACAGAGGCAGGGAGATCCTTAGGTCCAGACAGGGTGGGAAGAGGGTGGTAAGACTGAGACAGAGGCAGGGAGATCCCTTAGGTCCAGACAGGGTGGGAAAGAGGATGGTAAGACTGAGACAGAGGCAGGGTGATCCCTAGGTCCAGTCAGGGTGGGAAAGAGGATGGTAAGACTGAGACAGAGGCAGGGTGATCCCTAGGTCCGTCAGGGTGGGACAGGGGGTGGTAAAACTGAGACAGAGGCAGGGCACTATTCGAAGGATCTGAGGATGCTGTCGTCCATTCGCTTTGAGTGTGTATGGGTTTAAAAAAAAAAAATTTAATCGGTGCCTGAAAAATAAAGATGCTGAGTTGATGCTTTTTCAGATCAGTTTGTACTAGCCTTAGGGTTTTGGTGTGTGGTTTCTTTGTTGCCGTCTCTTGTTGGTGGTTGGGTCCCCCCCCCCCCCCCCCCCCCCCTCCCTTCCCCAGGGCAATTCATCCAGCAGATGCCTGCAGTTGTTCAGACATTGTAGTGATATGTCCACCTCATCGCTTCCATTTTATTCGTGATTGAATTGATAACCGGTGGCACTCCTGTCGGTGTTTATAGATGACAATTACAGTCTTGATAATGTTCAAGTTTGGCCTGGGTGTGCGAGGTACTAAACAGGCAGTGGAGGTAGGGGAGATGGACAATGGATGGCTCCTAACTTGGACCACCTGGGAAGGTCTTGCCCCCATCCCCCACCCCTTTTTCTTCGTCTGGTGGTTGGATATTGTCCCACTGTTTTCAACCAATGCGAATATCAGCTGGGTGAAGGGAATGGAAATGATGAAGGAATTCTGTGTCGTTATCCTAGTTTCCTCATCCATTTCAATATGGCCTGTGGTTATTTAGGGAAAGGTGTATTTTGATTTCAATATGGCCTGTGGTTGTTTAGGGTAAAGGTGTATTTTGATTTGAATTTGCATTCAATGATTTGTGTATGTTCTTTCCCTGCATTACTTTGAATACTTGTACATGTTGGCAAGAAACCTAGCCACAAGATGTACAGTTCCCTCACATGATTTTCGTTTGTGTGTGTGTGTGCATGTACATGAAAGTATTGAATGGATTTCATAATGCTCACTGGATTTGCATTTGTTATTAGTGTCAGTGTTATGTTGGATCACTTATGGAGATTATTTCACACTGTTTTATTTCCTGTTTTGGTGTAACACTTTCTGGGTATGATGTTGACATGGCAGTGCATGACACTATTGACATCTGATTCTGTGTTCTTTTGTGCTGAGCATCGAGACAGCTGTAATTGCAATGTGCATGCATTGCTCAAGAGAGGCAAGGTGTCTGTACAACAGTGTTTTGTAAGCTCTTGTTCTCTCTTTACAAGGACAGGGCTTAGTAATCCAGCCAGAGTTTACCCCATGATCAATGTTTTTTTAATGACTTACAATTACAACCCTCTGGCAGTGGACATACTGTCACTTGTTAGGGAGAAGCGACTGTGATCTAATCTACTCAAGTTTCTGTCAAACAGAAAGTTGTACAACAGTGCTTGTAAATTGCCTGTTTGACAGATGGAACTCGATAGGTCTGTGTGATAACTCATCCTTCTGGAGTTCACAATCGTTTGCAGGCTTCATTTCAAAGCAAGATGATTGCCAACTGTGGAGAAGAAGATTAATGGGCAGAACATGCAAGCAATTCATACATTCAAACTCATGCTTTTGAAATAGCGGTCTCCTAGAAATCTTCAAGGTGCTGTCTTCCAACAGCTCAGTCAGGGAAAGAGGTAATGAAGAATGTGGAGGAAGATTTACCATAGGTACACAGTTAAGACCTGCACTCACTTCTGCACTAATACATAACCAAGAACATGGTGCGTCAGTCGCTTGTATGTACTGAAAAGCACCTCTCAGTATTACGTGCAATTTAAACATTGTCAAAATCCAGCTATTCAGATGAAATGAAAATCAGCACAGGACTCAAGTTAAATTCTAAGTTATCCAATCATTGTAATTCCAGTGGTCATTAGTTGGGCATTCTAATTTTTTCAACGATTCAAAAATGATACTGTTCGCTTTTGCTACGAGACTCATTTGTATTGTCATATTCATGATTTAGACTTGGAAGAACCTTTTCCACCCAGACATAGATATGCTATGATTTTCATTCACATGGTGTGTTGACGACACTCGACACTTTCAGCCTTTCACGCTAACAGCTTCTCAGCTCTCCTGCATGGCCAGTCTGAGCTGACCTACTTGAGTGCAAGGGATAATTCAATTAAAAAGTCGTTACCTCAAAACTGTTTTGCCAAAAACAAAATTAAATCACATTTATTTCGGCCAAGCAATTGTACAGCAAGATGTAATATGTGTGCTTTCAAAATTTTTGATGCTTTGATAAACAAAAACATTGTTTTGTTATCATATGAGAAGAAAGCTAACTCCAAAATATGTGTAGAAGAGCATTCCTTGTTGAGCAGACAAAACAGGTAAGTCAAACTTCATGATTTGTTGGATAATGGGTATATGATGAGTAGGCTCATGATCAGAGGGCAAAGAAAAACTCTTGTCCTCATTCCTCCTGAGCATGAACGCTGTGTGTTTTCACCCCTGGGGAATGATATACAGTGCATGTTCATACCGAATTGATGGAATTTCAGAAGCGACTTCTGTAGTGAGAGGTACTGTGCCTCCTGTTCTATGTGCTGTGGACCACTGGTAGTGCAATTACTTCTCACTTTTCTCAGCTGCAAACAGGAGTCTTAAAGTGGTCAAATGGAGACAACTACTGAAGATTTGCACCATGTGTTTTACTCGGATAGATGCCACACCTGAACATAACTTATGTAGCTCATGCAGATTTTTCTGAATGCGGGTACATGCCCATGAGGTAGCAAAAAAAGGGAGAGAAAAAAGAAAGAAAGAGAAGAACTGTTGTAGCTTTTGTGTGTGTGGTGAAGCCTGCAGACGTGTGATCTCCAGTGCAGGATGCCAACACAGACCTATCACGAGGATCAGTTGAACGGGGGAAATTTTGCAACAGAGATTGTAAATTTCCTGTGGCCCCTCCCATGTAAGGAGTTAACAGCAGGAAGTAATTGTGTTATCTGTTAAACAGATGTAATCCTTTGAAGTGTAGGGATGGGGATCATGGGTGGTGCATTTGTTTTTTGTTGTTTTTTCAGGGTGGGGGTAGGGGGGTTGTAATGAATGGGCGGGGAGGAAGGAAGGGGAGAGAAAAACATTGTTCATTTTGTTCGGGGGGAGGGGGGGGGGGGGATTTTTTCCCATTGAAGTTTTGACAGAATATGAAAACATGGTATTGATGGTGTTGCTGTATGTATCCATGTTGTAATTTGAACATCAAGTCATTGTAATTTTAACATCAAGCAGTATCATTAATATTTTCTTGAAATTTTAAAAATGCATGAGGCCATACATGTCACCCAATATTTTGACCAAAGTCATTTTAAATTTTGTTGAAATCATTTAATTGGAATTATAAGACATCAGAGTTCACAAAAAAGTGTCCTATTTGAGTTTTGAATCACTGGCTGTCATGAAAACAGTTGAAGATGGCATGCAAACATATTTCTTCAGTTTCCTAAAACAAGTGATGCTATTCAAATTTTCACTTTGAAAATAATGTTTAACACTTCTAACTTAACATTTGTAGAATAGTTGACATTTTTTATCACACTTTTTTTTTTTTTTTAATCGCTTTCATTTTTTTTTTTTTTAATCGCACTTTCATTTTTTTTCAGTTTCGCCTGCAGTCACCTTACTCTGAAACAATTTGGTATTTGGAATATTTGGATTATTTGTGGATTTTTTGTTCAAAAAGCTATAACACAAACATTTTTATCGTGATTCCACTTTCCCAACAAAGACAAAGTACATGATATGGAAAAGCAGCTTGCAAAGTTTCAAGTCTATGGGATTGTTCACTCGTTGATTTGAATGAGGTCAAATTGCTTACATCACTATGAAAACAATTGGTTATTCTAATCGGACAAGTGGCGGCAAAAACAGATCACATTTCTTTTTTTTTACCCTCTTTAAATCTTGAATTACACAGTGGAATTTGTGAATGACATTGATTTAAATAGCAAAAATACAACATTCATGATTTTGGTCCAGACTTTGGTGTTGTGTGTGGGTTTCGTTGTGGGTGTGTTGGAGTTGGTGTTATTTGATGGGTTGTTTTTGGGTGTGTTGTGTGTGGTCTTGGCTCTCTGTATTCCATTGGACGATCTCTACAATGCATTTACTTGACTTGTCTTCATTTGTTGTATGTGGCGTCATTCAAGTGGTGGTGATCAAAGTTATATTAGTCTTGTCATACGTTTGTAAATTGTACTTTAACATGCATGTTGTTTGTTAATTGTAATATGTATCCCAATATTGAGCACAGGTTTATGGTATGAATTGCTTTGATAGTTGTGTGAAGTGTACAGTTACTTTTTCACAGTAATTTATCTTTCAGCTGTAAGCAGGATGGTGTCTGCAGATCATGTATCAGTTATTCGGAATTTGGTATCGGCAGTATGCTTTGCTGTTAATGTTATGAGCTTGGGTCATGGGCTTTTAAAACATGAGATTGTTGCGCTATACAATGGTGGGAAGCCAAATTTGTCATGTTCAACCGACAAGACGCTCTGGAGTAAAGACTGCACTTGTTGATTGCCATGAACAAGCATAACCCAGGCCCTCAGACTTGGCTTGGCTGCACAAAAATTGTAGTCTCTAGAGCTGAGGCCCTGCATTCAACAATCACCGATGGATCATTCAGTACATCAGAAATACATATAAATGATGATGAGTATAAGACAATGAACAAGAATGAATGTTATTAAAAGCCTGGTGAATTGGAGGGGGGGGGGGGGGGTCATGGGGGAGAAGAAAAAATATAATTGGTTTTGATCTGAAATCAGTGTCATAATGAGACCCAATCATGTCAGTCAGTCATACTTGACTTGAAGTGACCAACATGAGGTCATGCAGATGATCATTTTGGTGTTTAACTCTACCCCATATAGCAATATTTGCCTTTCGCTTGGGAAACGTTATCAATCCATTTTTCAACTGTCAGGGTTTTTTTCTCTTTCTTCTTTTTTTTTTCAGTTGAAGGGGAAAAACATTTTCCAGGTGCTAATTTTTTTTTCACTTGTCTAATTTGATTTCCACATCATATGATAGAATACAAAATGCTGCAGTTAGCAGTTGAGTGTTGGCAGTCTCTTCCATGATGAAATGGACAATAGAGTTTGGATCAATACCTATGTTAGTCTAGATAAATGTGTGGAAATGCATGCCTAATAGACTATGAAATGCAGGTGTAGCTGTATATGAATACATGGGTGTGCTCTATGCTCTGGACACTAGATTGATGTGCACTTTGATGATTCATGCGTAAAATTGTGTTGCCATGGACACGTAGTGTTGCTGCCAATCATGTACATGCTTACCTACGTAACTGGCTGCCAGAAATGATTTTGTTACACTTGTGGCACGTCATGAAAAGCCACACTGGTCAATGTTTTTGAAGAACTGAAAAATTGTGGTACATGGTACATCTGAAAAATGTAATATCGGCATAGATAAGCAACCTGAAACTTCTTAGTGTTTAATTGTAAACAAATTATTTTCTCTTTCTTCTTATTAGTACAGTGGAATTTGGATACTGTTTCTGCATGCAACTTCTCTTCATTGGGGATGCTGGAGCTCTTTCTGTACAAATAGTTCTCCAGCCTTAAGGAAGTTCAAGGCTTGAAACTCAAGTGTTTTTTTTTTTGTTTGTTTTTTGTTGTCTTTTTTCTTTCTTGGCTTATTGTTATCTACTGGTTTTTATTTGCGATTTTTTTTTTAAGCCTTTGTGGAACCATTCTCGTATTTTTGTGCTGGAAACTCCTCGTCACTTTTTCTGGGCACACTTTGTGACATGCTGTTTTTTTTTGTTGTAATCTAGCAGTTTACCCACTGTCAAGAATGGACAAACGCTGTCCATTTTGCAATATCTCTATGGCCTTTTTCATGTATTGTTTTTAGATTTGAATGGGGGTTTTTTAATAGTTTTTTAAAATCTTGGATGGATAAATGAAAAAATGACTGGCATGCCCAGCGTAGCCAAGTTTTATCTGCTTTCAGAAATAGTTCAGTTACAGCATCTCTCTTCTCTCTCCAAGAGAGAGAGAAATAGTTCAGTTACAGCGTCTCTCTTCTCTCTGTAAGAGAGAGAGAAATAGTTCAGTTACAGCGTCTCTCTTCTCTCTGTAAGAGAGAGAGAAATAGTTCAGTTACAGCGTCTCTCTTCTCTGTGTAAGAGAGAGAGAGAGAGAATAGTTCAGTTACAGCGTCTCTCTTCTCTCTCTAAGAGAGAAATAGTTCAGTTACAAAGTCTCTCTTCTCTAAGAGAGAAATAGTTCAGTTACAGCGTCTCTTCTCTCTCCAAGAGAGAGAGAAATAGTTCAGTTACAGCGTCTCTCTTCTCTCTGTAAGAGAGAGAGAGAGAGAAATAGTTCAGTTACAGCGTCTCTCTTCTCTCTGTAAGAGAGAGAGAATAGTTCAGTTACAGCGTCTCTCTTCTCTCTGTAAGAGAGAGAGAAATAGTTCAGTTACAGTGTCTTTCTCTCTCTAAGAGAGAGAGAAATAGTTCAGTTACAGCGTCTCTCTTCTCGAAGAGAGAGAGAGAGAGAAATAGTTCAGTTACAAAGTATCTCTTCTCTCTGTAAGAGAGAGAGAAATAGTTCAGTTACAGCGTCTCTCTTCTCTCTCTAATAGAGAGAGAAATAGTTCAGTTACAGCATCTCTCTTCTCCAAGAGAGAGAGAGAGAAATAGTTCAGTTACAGCGTCTCTTCTCAAGAGAGAGAGAGAAATAGTTCAGTTACAAAGTCTCTCTTCTCTCTCTCTCTCTCTAAGAGAGAGAAATAGTTCACTTACAAAGTCTCTCCTCTCTCTCTCTCTCTCTCTCTAAGAGAGAGAAATAGTTCAGTTACAGCGTCTCTCCTCTCTCTCTCTCTCTGGGGTGTGACATGATCTTTTTTTCCCTGTACAAGTGGAGAGCCCCCACAAGGCCTGTTTGGTCAGCTGGGCTGTCATAATCCACACCATATACCATGCAGAAACTTGTGGTTTTTGCACCATTACCCTCAATGCATGCCCTTCAAAGCAGGAGACATTGCATGCAGCCTGATCAACAGATTACAGCCAAACCAAAATCATTATTTTGGACATATTGGTTTGTTTATAAAAGGAAAATGTCAAATAACTATTCAGAGCCATTTTGGTTTGCTTCATAAATCGGATCAAACTCTCTTCTACAAGACATGGTTCAAACATTTTTGCAGCTGTCTAGCTTTTATTATGTTTTATGTTGGAGATGAACAAATTATTGCTTCCTGCCATATATATATTGTTTTTTGTTTGCGATGTATTGTCCTAAATTATGTGAAATATGTTACCAACCACATTAAGGCTTAGTCTCATGCACAGTCTGTCTCATGCATACACACAAATGCTACTTTCATTGAATGCAGACAGGTATTTATGCCTGTGAGTACTTTATTTATTGGAGAGTGAAGGACTTTAAATGGCATGAAGCAGGAAATATTTACCTTACGCCACAGGAGGTTAGACCAGATCGGGGCGAGGTGCACAGACCAAACAACATGTACATCAACACATAGTTTCCAACCCTCCCAATTTTTTCTGAAATTTTCCCGATTTAGAAATTATACCCAGATTCCAAATTAAGTCAAAAACATAACAAAAATTCAGAATTTCGAAATTTTGTTTGAAAAAATGTGGGAATTTAGGGAGTCCGTTGTCAGTTTTTTGTTTTTTTTTCTTTAATAGGGACGATAAAATATTGGCAATTATATGTATGCAAAATGCATTTTCTTTTTTAACCTCCCCATACTTGGGGCTGAAAGTGAAACACAAGGTCAAAAGCTGAACTGCCCCCTCTTCAGCCCACCGTACCCCTGAACTCCTGGCTCCCGAGGTGGCAGCTGTGACGCAGTATTGGACTCGAGGATGGGGGCTCTAGTGTTAGGTGTCCAAGTAGTTTTAATCAGTTTCAACCCAAGAGTAGGTCAATGAAGAAGGGA
The DNA here is from genome assembly GCA_018398815.1 of Conus ventricosus. Lineage (NCBI taxonomy): Eukaryota > Metazoa > Mollusca > Gastropoda > Neogastropoda > Conidae > Conus > Conus ventricosus. The sequence continues at coordinate 4,442,069 of CM031611.1, forward strand.
GAGGGTGGAAGTGAACGTGATCCACATTGTAAGCCGAGTATGTCAAAGAACAGTCATATGGAGTGTGTGAACAGATCACACACGCACACGCACACCCCCTACTGATTTAATACTTCTTTGATTAGTTTGGTACAGGTTTGATGCCTTGGTTCAGTACACACTGAACTCCAAGTTAGCTATTCCCTTATTTCATTAATTCCCTCTCTTCTCCATCTCTCTCTCTCTCACTTTTTTCTCATTTACATCTGGTCAAAGACAGATTACAAACTAAGAACACACCCACACACACACAGCCCAAAGGAAAAGGAAGAAGGCAAGTGTCATTTGGTCTTTAACCAGTTTGGGTAGTTTGCAAAGTGTAAAGAATTTTGAAATGCAACCGACCAGGTATCAGTGAAACTTGAAAAACAATGGAGAAAAAAAATTTTGTTAATGGAAAAAGAGGAGAGAGAAAAGTGGAGAATTGGCAGATAAGTGATTGCAGAACAAAGCCACAGTGATATTCTGGGTAAGTGAACATGAAGTACACACATCTATACATATGCAATAGGCTTCAGATCAATCAGTTAAAGCAGTAGGGAGTCAACATGGTTTCAGATTAAAGCCAAACTACCGCCTTTCATCCCTGGCCCCCAAATTCCAGGACATTGGCAGCAAACTATACAGTCAGAGCCGAGTTAATTCCTCTCATTGTGTGGATTTCCTTTCTCTTTTTATTTTCCTTGCTTTTTACATGTGGGAGTGGGGGGGGGGGGGGGGGGGGATTCTTATGAGCAGAGAAATCTCATTCTTTGATGTGCCATAAAGATTGTAATATCTCTCATATATACTTTGTTGGTGTGTTAAGTTCAGTGTTTCACAAACCCTTTTACCATTCTGATAAGTGTTCAAAATTTAGTGAGGTTTTTTAAGGTTTTTGTTTTTTGCGACAGGGACAGACCTCAGAATTGTCCACATAAAACATTCATTCACACACATACACACAAATGATGCAGAACGTCTTCACACATATACACACAAATGATGCAGAATGTTTCTACTATTACTTAGTTACTTTGCAACGTCCCTCTTCTCAACCTCGGCAGAATAATCATAAATGCACAGTAGTACAAGTAATTGAGATCTGATGGTGTGGCATTTTTGTTGTTTTTTTCTTTCTGTTGAAATGCAATTTTTATCTCATTTTTTTGGTGGTTGTTTTGTGAATAAAGTTCATGGAATCAGTGGGCCGACTTGACTCAGTTTTCTTTGTGGCATACAAACAGGTGATTGTGTTTAATGTTTGAAAATGAAGTAGAAAGACTATTGGTCATTTGTTCCTTTCATCTGCATGAAAATTTTGCATAACTGCTCCTATTTTATGTCTACTTTCAACTCTCTATGTTAAGCTCTGTTGTTGTTGTTGTCGTACCCTGGCTAAAAGACTCCAGGGATCATCCAAACAGCCGAAGTACTTGAACACTATGGTACAAATGCATCAGCTGGGGATGAGAACATTACATGTGTGACCGTTTTTGATTACCCCGCCACACAGGCAACCACACTCCAACTTTGGGGGATTTAGGAAACTGATAATGTTATGCTAGGAGCTTGTCACAACTGAAGACAATCCCTGCATAACTATGCTGAGCATAACAACATTTTGATATAGTTATGCTAGGAGCTTGTCACAACTGAAGACAATCCCTGCATAACTATGCTGAGCATAACATCATTTTGATATAGCCTTGGTGTTCTGGCCTATGTCAATTGGTCTTGATATGATATGGCCCTGTGCAGTGGGTTGTCGTGGAGCAACAAAGAAAATGAGGGTGTATGTGTCTACAATGAATGTTAACCTTTAAACTGCCAATAAACCTTTCAGCAAAATGTATCAGAAATACACATCTGTCACAGTAAGCATCAAAAGTTCAATCATGCATGTAACTATTCAGTTTAAAACAGCCCTGATGTGGCCCTTTGCGGTCGGCTGGGCTATAAGCAACATTATCTTATTTTATTCAGTTAAAAGTATGAAACTCGCTGTTTCTCCTTATCTCCCTTGTTTGCCTATTGTATTTGTTTCACCGACTTTGGCCTTCAGACTGTGCAACCCTTAACCCTTGGAAACAAAAAAATACCGAAGATTTGTAGTCTTTGTCTCATGAGAAATCAAACCACAAATTCAGTGGCAGTAGTTGTGAGTGTGAATGTGTATACCCAGGGCTTCTGAAAACAAAAAAATTGCGTACAGTACGCATTAAAACTCTACGGGACGCACTGGGTGTCCGTGTAAGGGGTCCCCAGGGACCCCTTCAATTTTGGTGAAGTCAGACATGAAGTGAGAAAAGACTGCCTTCAACATCGTAAGTTGGGTGTCGTAACATCGTAGGTCTGCTACACTTCCGACCGAACCCATCCCTTTTCAAGTTTGAACTGTAACAAAGTAAGGCAGCCTCCTAACAACATACGTCGGTCACTTTTGTCGTCTGCTGAGGCCACAGCATCGTTTTCAGTTGACCGAATTTTCCTACTTTGAGCCATGTGATGTCACGATGACGCTTTTCATTTTCCCAGCAGGAGAGAGGCATTTCCGCGAAGCCTTTGTTTCCAACATGTCTCTCGAAGCGTGGTTAACGAAATCATCGTAGCAAAAGCGAAAAAGCGTAGCAGAGGAGCAAGATCGAGAACGGATACAATTTTTGATGTTTATTTTGTTGTTTTTATTGTGACAATGTGTCTGTGACTATTGCAGTGCGCGTGCAGGGATGCAATTTTTTTAACGTATATTTTGTTGTTTTTATTATGGTGTAGGGACCCCTTAATGTTAGCCTGGGACCCCTTAAAAATCTGATGAAGGGGTCCCTGGGACCGGAAAGATTTTCACCCCAGCAGAAGCCCTGTATACCCCTGTGTTGCTTATGCTGATGTTGACTAACCATTGGGGTCTGTCACCTTTGCTGTGAAGATTCAGGACATCCAATACTGAATGTTGACTGACCATTGGGGTCTGCAGGGGTGGGATTTTTCCGCGGATCCGCGGATTTCCGCGGTAGATCCTTGTTCGTTCCGCGTAACAGCGTGTCAGTTCCGCGGAAGCGATCTGTGATTCTCATTCATGTCTTCAAAAACATCGGGCGTCATTTTATCCACAAACTGTTCGACATTCTTAAACGGCTTGGATTCACAGTTAACTTGGTAACTTTCTCCTTCCGGTTTTGCAATCTTCAAAATGGCGACATGTCGAAGAGACGTCGTTTCACGCGGAAGAAAATGCTTCCTGCGACAGTTCTTTGAAGAACAAGTGGAAGTGGGACTGGTTGGAGACTAAGGTGGATGATGATGAAGTGATAGGCCAGTTCATAGCCAAAATTTTAATGCCTGTGGCCTTGCTTACTGCAATCTTTGCGATGTGCGCGCTGGTGACCTACTCGTTTTTGAGTGAACCAGTAGGCTTATTTTAGGAAGAAGAAGAAGAAGAAGAAGAATTACAGTTCACGCGGAAAAGTTGCTTTGGTGGATCACATTAAAAGCAACAAGCACAAGACACCTCTGGATCAGCGGACAAAATTAATGCAAGATGTCTAGCTCCACACTTGGGAGCTGGACATCTTGCATTAATTTTGTGTGCCATTAGGTTGAAAAGGAACTCCTCATCTACACTTGGACCAAGTTGTGAAAGATAGTAAGTATTAGTATAGTTGATTTTATAGCTTTTTGTGTAAAAAAAAAAAAAGTAACAAGTGGGGTGACGTTTGCTCCCAATATAAAACCTGACACAGAGTAACTTTTATTCAAGACTGGCACAGCCTTTTAAACTTGATAAAGTCAGACAAATACATAGACAAACAATCTAATAGTGGGGGAAAAAAACAAGTGCAGGCCAACATAACAACTGAACTGTCCTCATAATAATGACTTGTCAAAGATTTGGGACTTACGGAGGGAGCAGTTTGAAGATGGAGAAACTGGGAACATGAAATTAAGAAAATATATTACAGATATGAAAACTCTTCACTAGCTGCACAAGGGAACCATCGCAATCCTTTTGAAGGCAGATATATTTGCCTTTTTTATACAATTATATCTGCCTTCATAAAGGGATTGCAATGGTTCCCTTGTGCAGTTAGTGAAGAGTTTTCATCTCTGTAATATATATTTTCTTAATTTCATGTTCCCAGTTTCTCCATCTTCGAACTGCCCCCCCCTCTCCTTAAGTCCAAATCTTTGCCAAGTCATTATTGTGAGGACAGTTCAGTTGTTGGCCTGCACTTGTTATTTTCCCTCACTATTAGATTGTTCGTCTATGTATTTGTCTGACTTTATTCAATTTTTAAAAGGCTGTGCCAGTCTTGAATAAAAGTTACTCTGTGTCAGGTTTTCTTATGGGAGCAAATGTTACCCCACTTGTTTATGTTTACTGTGTTCCCTGCCTCATTCATTTCCAATTTAGAAAAAAACACACACAAAAAACAATATTGCTTTTACCTTTAAAATTTGTTAATTTCAGTCTCAAAATGCACCAGATTGCACAGAATTCAATGTAGCAACACAAAATTTTCCGGGGGGGGGGGGGGGGCATGCCCCGGACCCCCCTAGACTGTTTCCTCTTTTTTCCTTTATGGAGAGTCCCACCCCTGGGTCTGTCACTTTGCTGTGAAGATTCAGGACATCCAATACTGAATGTTGACTGACCATTGGGGTCTGTCACCTTTGCTGTGAAGATTCAGGACATCCAATACTTAATGTTGACCGACCATTGGGGTCTGTCACCTTTGCTGTGAAGATTCAGGACATCAATACTGAATGCTGATGACCATTGGGGTCTGTCACCTTTGCTGTGAAGATAGGACATCCAATACTGATGTTGACTGACCATTGGGGTCTGTCACCTTTGCTGTGAAGATTCAGGACATCCAATACTGAATGTTGACTGCCATTGGGGTCTGTCACCTTTGCTGTGAAGATTCAGGACATCCAATACTGATGCACCACATCTGGGTGACTGAAGTTATTGTCACTTCATGCTGAATCGGTTTCACTCACATTCAAGTGGCAGACATCGGTGGTTGAAAAGCAATGGTAAATGTCAGATTGGTATTATACAGTTGATGGACAATCAGTGACTAAAAAAGCAATGTAAAATGGCAGTCTGGTATTTAACGGGTTGAAACTGGCATTTTGCAAGAAAACCATCTCTCTTTCACACCACACCTGCTTTCAAACACCGAAGACAACACACTGTCACACAAATCCAATACCATCAGTCCTGTTTCATCCTCGCTCATACAACACAGACCATCCACAAACATCAATGAGACAACTGAATCAACGCTGCAAAGCTGTGGCTTCTTTTTAACATTAGTTCTTTACAATACATGTGTAACATACAATATTTCACGTCAGTTTGGACAAAAAGAACATAAAACACAAAATACCCAAACATACTTCTACATTACACCAAAGCATGTCTTAAAAAAAAAAAAACTTGAAAACGGGCAACATTTAAACATGGAACATATGGTCTCTTAACAAATTACACAGCAATTGTTTCCTAGAAAAGAATATTGACAGTTTTTTTTTATAGAAAAGAATATGACAGTTTTTTTTAAAAGTCGCATCAGTTGCCTCTCTTAGCTAGTTACCATTCATATCTGTATGCGAGATGCACATGACAGTACTTCCTGGCACAACTCATTTGTTGTGTCCCTTTCCGACATCTATTCCATTCTGAAAGTCCACTGATCAACCTTTAAAGAGCCGTCTCCCCACCTCCCCAACCCACACCACCCCCACATCCCCATCCTTTTCCTTCCTCTTCCTCAGATGAAGAAAAGATCCCCGACTTGGAGACGATCTTTCTGCCTTGTCCAATTCAAAAGCGGGAGAGTTTCATTCAATTCATGGGCAAGTAGAGATGACACAACCACCAAGTTTTGTAAGCAGAGTATGATCTGGCTACCATTATGTGGTAAGAAAGAAGGGGCTGGTCAACATTTCTCTTGTTCCTTTTCATGTGGTGAGGGACTGGTGGGCCTGGAAAATATCTCTTTTTTCTTTTTCTTTCTAACTTCATATTCATTTTCTGATGCACATTTTGGTGCTGTTTTCAGATTATCGCAAATTGCTGCTGCTGCCTCTGTTCAGCCCATGGCATCTTCTATTCAAGATTCCAGCGTATAATACAAAGGAAAAAAGCAACAGGATTCGAATGTATAGTACAAAGAAAAAACAATCACCTCTGTGTTAAGATCACATTCACCACAGACAAACCTTCAACATAAGTGCTTTAGATTCTGCTTAGTGCTAGGATTCTACAGTCAAGCCAGTCCTGTTTCAAAGTCTTATCCACACCTTTTACCTCATCCTCTACAGACACAGTTACGTCCCTTTCTATATATAACTGATCCGTTTAACGACATCCAGAAAAAAAATCTTTGAAATGTTTTTTCTGCGCACCACAGATTTTACAAAAAAGACTCAAGAGTAACTTGTACCTTTGGAGCTTAGATCTAATGACAAAGTGAGAAAGGGGTAGTAAACCCTACTTTCAGCCGATCATCCAAACATAACTCTGACTTCAGACACAAGCAGCAATAGTTGTTACAAACCCCTTTTGATGACCGAATGACATGCGGTTTTAAATAAAAAAGGAAAAACGCTACTCAACCTCCATCCAGATGATCATGGTCGGAGTACAACTAATGCTGAAAATCCAGGCTGGTGGCCCAGAAAAGCTGGGTGGGAAGAGAAGTCAGACCCAGTGTGAGCGACAGACCGGGAGGCAGGTGAAATTTGCCGACTCACCATGACCTGTCCGTTGTTTCCCACATCCTCTTTCCCAAATAGATCCCTCATCTCCATTTCCTTTATTCACCCAGTCACAGCCCTTCAAGAAAATGGCTTTTAGTGTTCGTCTTCCTCAGCATTGGCATCCTCTGACCACAACAGTATTACCAAAACATCTGTATGCTTCCCCCACCCCTCTCCCTGCTCCCTCTGTGCATCTCTCATCTTGGTTCCATTTGTCTTCTCCCTGTGGAGTTTATCTAATCTTACGACAGACACAACAGTCAAAAAGTACACACATAACACCTTCATGTCTGGGGGTCAAGGTTCAAACCTCTCTACAGCATCTGGTGGGGAAATAGTGGTGGAGATTTTTTTTTTCCAACTACAATTTTGTTCAAGCAGTTACTTGCAAACTGTCTTCAACCTTTTTGCGTGCGTACACATACATGCATGCTGAAAACCAAACATACACACATCAACGATCTAAATCGCCGACAACAGGTTAGGAGAAAGCATCCTCCCCTACCCCACGTATCCCTCTCAAACTAGTGCACCACGTTAAGTGAGAGGGGAAACGGTCATCTTCATGACAGCTAATTCACATAAGGGAAACATGCACGATGCATCCCTCTCGTTCAGGAGAAGATAACAATCGGCCCTACACACCTGAATCCCCCACACCCTTGCTGACCAAGTCCCCTTCAACCACTGGTGATACTGGCACAGTGGACAGACATCCCTCCCCCCCCCTCCCTTTTTCCTCTCCCTCACCACCGATCCCGATCCCGATCCCGATCCCTACCACTATGCTGCCCTCTCTCTTCCCCTCACCATCTCCCACTCCTCCCTCCACCTCCTCCGTGGAGATCAGCTCCGCAATAGCACGCATCAGTGCCCCTTCTTTCACATTCTTGTTCCAGTTGGTCACGCCTGGCCGCACAATCTTCTCCTCCAGCAGACGGTCCAGCTGTCGCCGCAGATCCTGGGCACAGATCGACACGATTGACCGACCAAGCTCTCATCAACTTCATTATTACCTTTCAGGACAGAAAGAGCTGGAAGTGGATATTACATTGTGCAGACAACCATCAGCAGATATTAATGTTGATCATTATGGAAAGAAAAGCAGCAGAATGGAGTTTTCCTATTGTCAACAGAAATAAAGCCTTCAATGAAAACAGGACAAAAAAACACTTAGATGTCAATCAAGCACAAAATGAACAAAGAAAAAGGAACATGGGAACACTTCCTACACACACAACAATAACTGAGAACCAAAAACAGACTGCAATAATAATACCAACCCTCTTGCATTCGGATTCTTCCAAGTGAAACGTCCCCTAGATTTACCATTCTTATTGTAGTTTTACCATATAACAACAACAACAATAAAAACAGATGTACAAGATTCATTATGAACAATAGATATAAATGAATCTCTAGAATAACAAAATCTGGTGGGTAAATTCATATTACTCTGCACTGTACTTTGTACCAAATTTGGTCTTCCGAGAGTGAAAGACAGTTCTGCAACATCTGATTGTCATCAAATGTGTCATGTTTTAAAATGATAACGACAACATGCAGACCTGTAGTTACACCAAGCACATGCATGCTGTTTGCATCCAACATACGCCAAGGCCTACCTGAATTCATACACCAGCTTGCACAGAGTCACAGTCAAACACCAGAGTCGCCACAAAAACACAGACAGGCCAAAGGGGTTAGGTGTACCTTTCATAATTTGTTTCTGGGTGTACCTGTTGTGTTACTGGGTGTACCTGTTGTATTATTGGGTGTACCTGTTGTATTACTGGGTGTACCTGTTGTATTACTGGGTGTACCAGTTGTATTATTGGGTGTACCTGTTGGCTTCATTAGCAGGTGGCTGGGCAAAATATAACTACCTGGTGGAAAAAAGGAAAAAGGACAAAGTCCCTGTCTGTAGCAGTAAGGACAAAGTCCCTGTGTGTAGCAGTAATGACAAAGTCCCTGTGTGTAGCAGTAAGGACAAAGTCCCTGTGTGTAGCAGTGAGGACAAAGTCCCTGTGTGTAGCAGTAAGGACAAAGTCCCTGTGTGTAGCAATAAGGACAAAGTCCCTGTGTGTAGCAGTGAGGGCAAAGTCCCTGTGTGTAGCAGTAAGGACAAAGTCCCTGTGTGTAGCAGTGAGGACAAAGTCCCTGTGTGTAGCAGTGAGGGCAAAGTCCCTGTGTGTAGCAGTGAGGACAAAGTCCCTGTGTGTAGCAGTAAGGACAAAGTCCAGCAGTGAGGACAAAGTCCCTGTGTGTAGCAGTAAGGACGAAGTCCCTGTGTGTAGCAGTAAGGACAAAGTCCCTGTGTGTAGCAGTAAGGACAAAGTCCCTGTGTGTAGCAGTGAGGACAAAGTCCCTGTGTGTAGCAGTAAGGACAAAGTCCCTGTGTGTAGCAGTGAGGACAAAGTCCCTGTGTGTAGCAGTAAGGACAAAGTCCCTGTGTGTAGCAGTGAGGACAAAGTCCCTGTGTGTAGCAGTGAGGACAAAGTCCCTGTGTGTAGCAGTAGCAGTAAGGACAAAGTCCCTGTGTTTAGCAGTGACGACAAAGTCCCTGTGTGTAGCAGTGAGGACAAAGTCCCTGTGTGTAGCAGTGAGGACAAAGTCCCTGTGTGTAGCAGTAAGGACAAAGTCCCTGTGTGTAGCAGTAAGGACGAAGTCCCTGTGTGTAGCAGTGAGGACAAAGTCCCTGTGTGTAGCAGTATGGACAAAGTCCCTGTGTGTAGCAGTGAGGACAAAGTCCCTGTGTGTAGCAGTGAGGACAAAGTCCCTGTGTGTAGCAGTAAGGACAAAGTCCCTGTGTGTAGCAGTATGGACAAAGTCCCTGTGTGTAGCAGTGAGGGCAAAGTCCCTGTGTGTAGCAGTAAGGACAAAGTCCCTGTGTGTAGCAGTATGGACAAGTCCCTGTGTGTAGCAGTGAGGACAAAGTCCCTGTGTGTAGCAGTAAGGGCAAAGTCCCTGTGTGTAGCAGTGAGGACAAAGTCCCTGTGTGTAGCAGTAAGGACAAAGTCCCTGTGTGCCCTGTGTGTAGCAGTAAGGACAAAGTCCCTGTGTGTAGCAGTAAGGGCAAAGTCCCTGTGTGTAGCAGTAAGGACAAAGTCCCTGTGTGTAGCAGTGAGGACAAAGTCCCTGTGTGAGGGCAAAGTCCCTGTGTGTAGCAGTAAGGACAAAGTCCCTGTGTGTAGCAGTGAGGACAAAGTCCCTGTGTGTAGCAGTAAGGGCAAAGTCCCTGTGTGTAGCAGTGAGGACAAAGTCCCTGTGTGTAGCAGTGAGGGCAAAGTCCCTGTGTGTAGCAGTGAGGACAAAGTCCCTGTGTGTAGCAGTATGACAAAGTCCCTGTGTGTAGCAGTGAGGACAAAGTCCCTGTGTGTAGCATTGAGGTTAAAGTCCCTGTGTGTAGCAGTAAGGACAAAGTCCCTGTGTGTAGCAGTGAGGACAAAGTCCCATGGGTAGCAGTAAGGACAAAGTCCAGCAGTGAGGACGAAGTCCCTGTGTGTAGCAGTAAGGACAAAGTCCCTGTGTGTAGCAGTGAGGACAAAGTCCCTGTGTGTAGCATGAGAGTTAAAGTCCCTGTGTGTAGCAGTAAGGACAAAGTCCCTGTGTGTAGCAGTGAGGACAAAGTCCCTGTATGTAGCAGTAAGGACAAAGTCCCTGTGTGTAGCAGTAAGGACAAAGTCCCTGTGTGTAGCAGTATGCGGCTGTGAGCATGTTGGACCGGTCAGCAGGTAAAAGGACAAAGTCCCTGTGTGTAGCAGTGAGGACAAAGTCCCTGTGTGTAGCAGTAAGGACAAAGTCCCTGTGTGTAGCAGTGAGGACAAAGTCCCTGTGTGTAGCAGTGAGGACAAAGTCCCTGTGTGTAGCAGTATGCGGCTGTGAGCATGTTGGACCGGTCAGCAGGGAAAAGTTGGTCATAGCTATCAGACAAACTGTAGGTCCCCGTGTGGTCTTCAGCATGGCGTGGTGTACGTTGTAATATCTGGATCGCTTGCCCCTATTTCTGCTTCTCTTGACCACCTACATCGATGTCCGACCTACATTCCAGCTCCTCCATTTCATGTTTTGCCACTTCTTGTAGTATCTGATCCAATTTGTCAGCATATAGTCAATCATTTTCATCAGACTGAGTATCAGATGCTAAAGTCTCCATGGTAAAATTTCATCAAGTTTTTTTTGTTTCAAGTTGTGTTGTTTCTTTTGCTTTCCATAACTGGAACAGGCACCAGACTTCATCATAGTGCTGAGACTCCAGTATACCGCCCAGACATTACTGGACCACACCTGAGGATCCCTTACTGATTTCTAATCCTTCCCTAATGACATCAATCCAATTCATGTTGTTTGAAGCCCAGCCAACCGCAAGAAGCAAACTGAGGGCTTCCATCTCGTCACAGTCCATTCTCTACACAGTTGTAGGTGTAAAAAGGTAGAACTGGAGTGATAACACACAGCCAGAGCATGCTAGAAAAGTACCAGTCATGTGCCCCTGCTTACTCCTGCTATGAAATCTACTGATGCACAAAGCCTCTGGTCTGTTATGAAATCTACTGATGCACAAAGCCTCTGGTCTGTTATGAAATCTACTGATGCACAAAGCCTCTGCTCTGTTATGAAATCTACTGATGCACAATGATGCACAAAGCCTCTGCTCTGTTATGAAATCTACTGATGCACAAAGCCTCTGCTCTGTTATGAAATCTACTGATGCACAAAGCCTCTGCTCTGTTATGAAATCTACTGATGCACAAAGCCTCTGCTCTGTTATGAAATCTACTGATGCATAAAGCCTCTGCTCTGCTATGAATGCAAGAAAATCACAATAGAAATCACACAGAAGTCAAGGACTGAAGGCATCCGTCTGTGTCATCCATTTAATCAAGAAGAAAGCCTGGTATGTTTAAAACACACTGACAAACAGAATCTGCATGCATGTATGTTGGTTAACATACAAACTCTGAGGATTTCTTGACAAGTATTGGTCTGGTACGGCCAGCATAATCTGAAGAGGCATGCACACATGAAAAACACGCAGCAAAGCCTACGTAGCAAAGCCTACGTAGCAAAGCCTACGTAGCAAAGCCGACGCAGCAAAGCCTACGTACACTATACGGTTTGTGGGCGACCCGCATCATCGCTCTTGTCGACATAAAGCAACAACATGCCTATGAAGGAAAAGGGCAAGACAGTCCCGGTCATCACCAACCCCCCTGTATCACAGCCTCTGATACATTATTCAGGCGAGCAAATCATCATTCTTGATGCCATACAGAGTATAGTGAATGTCTTTCGTATCAGGCTCTGCATGTGTACAACCACAACCAACTGCAAACGCCGAGGAGTATACACAACATATATGGATGGCAGTTCAAGGCAGGAAAATGAGAACTCCCTGACCTTGACTAGCTGGGCTGTGGAGGGAGCGGCCTTGAAGATGATCCAGTCATCCACAGCGATACAGTTCTGTCCACTGTCCTGCACACCATCCATGCATCAGTGAAGGCCGATTATTTATGGACATCGTTTTGCATATTCACTGCCTCACATTTTATCTTTTACCTATCTATCTGAAAAGAGAGAGAATTTGACATCTCCACTCTCTTACACAATACACGTACATCATTTTGCATATTCAGTATCTAAATCATATGTGTACACCATTGTATATATCCACACCCTCACGTTCTACATATTACACCATTTTACATATTCACTGCCTCATACGTACACATCATTTTGGTTATACACAGCCACACATACACATACATCATATTGTATATTCACTGCTTCACATTATACATGTACGTAATCCACTGCCTCACAATGTACATGTATACCCTTTTTTCTTATACTGCCTGTCCAAAGCAAGTACCTTAAACTCTACTTGGCATGAACAAGCCATTTATAATCAGGCCGCCCAAACTAAAATTTGAGAAGGGAGGTAAACTCTGTTCCCTCAATGAGCTCATATTATTCCAGTCTGACCCATCTTCACTGAAGATATACATCAAATTCATCTGTGACTTACTCACAAATCCGTCAGTGAGAGATCACAAGCTTCCTTCCCTTCCTTGGCAAGAACACACACTCCCTTGTGTCCTTTGGAAAATGACACTGCAGTGATTGTCTGGACGCTCCCTATGCACTATGTTTCTTTGCGTTTCTTTCTCACACCAACGACCAAGTCATGGTTGCATGTGGCCTTCAAATGGATGCCCCAAAACACATCATTTTCTGTCTTGCAAAATGACTCCCTCCCCCCTGACTATGATTTCACTGACTCAGTACACTCCACAACCATCATCAGTTGCTTTTACCCTTTATTTTTCTGTGTTTATTTTGGCTTGTTTTCAGTCACACTGCAGAGGGTTCCTTTTTCTCCTCAAACTGTAACTTCATCTCCGATCTGCCTGGCTTGATTTTGTTGGTGTTCACTGCTGGATACTCTCACGGCCTGCCTTGTACATAACCTGAGCTTCCCTTGAGAATGAGGCAACACTTGGTGCTCTGTGGTCACTTACATTCATTGAATTAACCTTCAATTCTCTGCACTGTCTGAGGCCACCGTGAACCACACTGAATGACTTGCTCTGGTAAGATAATACAGTGTGAAATGAATCACTCTGGGACAAATGTACTGAAAGAATGTTCTGTAGCCCCCTGTCTTTCTCTCTCTCTCTTAGCTCTTTTTCCTTTTTTTTTTGCATTCCTTGCTCCTTTCTTCATCTACCTTCCATCTGATGAACCAATACCTTGCCCCCAGTTTTCCTCTCTCTCTCTCTTAGCTACATGCTATTTGTACTAGACTGCAGAAATGTGTCACAACCTACTTCTCTCTACTCCTCCTACCCCAAACATCACACACAGGTCATGCACATAAAACATATACATATATACAAACAAGGGTGCATGACTGCCCTCACACACACACACACACACACACACACACACACACTCTTACACACACGCACGTACGCACACACACATTCTTACACACACACACACACGCACACTCTTACAGACACACACGTACACACACACACACATTCTTACACACACACACACTTACACACACACACACACATTCTTACACACACACACACACTTACACACACACACACACATTCTTACACACACACACACACACACACACACTTACACACACACATTCTTACACACACACACACTTACACACACACACACACATTCTTACACACACACACACCACACTTACACACACACACACACACACACACATTCTTACACACACACACACAAAGAATACACAAGGCAAGGCAATGATTACCCTCAGAATAGTGATGTTTCCCCCAAAGAAGAGCAGTGGATAGGGCGACACCATGGTGCAGTCATGGACGTACACCTGACGAAAAAGACGTCTGTGTGACACACACTCTGCTGGGAATTGGTACAGGTCTGACAACCAGTTCACGTTGAATTATAGCCCAGCCAACCACAAACAGCCCTTGCACATCTCACTTCAACACTGTCTTTCAGTGCATGCTTCAAGTCTCTTCATGTGTGCACACACACGCACTAATACACACAATCTATACATATGCATGCCATCTCTACATCCATACTCACACATAATCCCAGTACACACACTCATAAACCCCACACATGGGTTCTTACACAATGTCCCTCCACACATACACACACACACTTGATCTCTGCTCACAAACATAAAATCTAGACATATCCTATCTTTACACAGGCATTCATATCGTGTCTCTACATATATAAACATACACATGCTCTCTCACTCACACACAAAATCTCCTCCCCCTTTCCCTTACCCCTCACCTTCCTCATACATACACATATACCCTCTCTCTCTCTCTCCACCCCCCCCCCCCCACCCACACATCCACACACATTACACAACATCACACACACACACACAAACACACACCACACACACACACACCTGTGTAGTCCCTTACCTGTGTGGTTTTCAACATATGGTAGTAGACCAGCCACTTGGACTCAAATTGTGTTTCCCGGCAGTTGACAGACTTCGGGTGAACCGACACTTTACCCCCTCCATTCTTGGTGTGAAGGCTCACCATCCTAATTGTACAACACACACACACACACACACACATGCACACGTACGCTAATTATAACTGCAGCAATGGCAATATTTGTCAAATATGATTGCAATAATCTCCTGAACGTAGTTTAAAAAAGTAAACAAATAAATTGAAAAAAAGATGGTATATAAAGATGGTATATAAGCAAAACAGTCAAACAAGACAAAGCAAGATTTTTTTTAAAAAAGAGGAAAAAAATGAGGCAAAGACAGACAGTAATGTAAGAAAGTAACCAGCCCCGTGGTGAAGTGGTTAGCGTCGCGGACTCCCGGCTGGGAGGTCGTGGGTTCAAATCCCATCAGAGTCATGTGGGTTTTTCTGCCCCGACCGGCTCCTACCCAGAGTTGAGTTTGCTGCGGACTCAGTTGGGAAGACTGGGACCACGCAGTTGAGTTTCATTCACTAAATGCATGCGTTTCTGAGAGTGCTGCTCAAATTTCCTGACCAACACTGCAGGTGCCTGTATCTCTCAGGCCTGGTTGACGCCCAGATATATTATGAAAGGAAGCGTAGAGTACAGCCCTGTCATGTAGTCTCAGACTGAAATGAAAATCCGTAGCATCATCTTTATCATCCTCATTCTCATCGATCAGCATTAAAAAAAAAAAAGCCTCAAATTCAGTGGCCCTTCATGCCCTGCTGTCATGGTGACCTCAGTTTCGATGTCCTCTCCACGTCTGTGGTCTTGGTTTGGTTCCGTCGGGGTCACCGGTATCGGCGAGTCCATGGGGGCTGTCATTGGACGGACGTGGTGGCACCCTCCGGGAGAGCTCACTCACGCCGGCTCCACGACTAAGCAATTATTGTCGTCATTAGGGGTCTTAGTAGGTGGTGTCCTGCATATGTTAGATCAGGACAGGCACCACTGAACACCACCGAAGTGACCCGGCAGCAGTGCAGTGTCTCCTCCGGTGGGCTGCCTCTTGACGACTTGACACTGCAGTGTTGATTCTAGGATTTCAAAAAAGGGGGCCCAAGGGCCCCCTCACATAAAAAAAGGGGGCCCATAGGGTGAAAATGGGAGGCCCTCAAAACGCGTGAAAATTCAGATTTTAAAGCTTAATCACAATGATTACATTATGGCCAAAGTAAACTAAAACAACAAAAAGAAACAAGAAACGAGTTACATTTTATTACAGAAACGCGCACACACACACACACAGAGTACACACACATTCTGACATACCTTAGAAGACTTGTCTTTTTCTGGTGGTGCATGTACTCAGCTGAGCTCCCTTCTTGGCAGTCATACAGCAAGTGAGCAAGTCTGTTGTCACCTCATCATAGAATCCAGCAACTCTAAGCCTACCCCACAATTAATTCAGTCTCTTTATATGAAGTGACCATCACTATTGTCAAGAATTATATACCATCACCTTAAGAAAACCCTTTAACTGTGAAAAGTCACTGTGTACACCTTCACCATACACAACTGAAAAGCTTCGTGAACGTGTTCTTTTTTTGTGTTTCAGGCACAAGGAGCACATCATGCTTCCATCTTCTTCCTTCTTTAACCAGGGTCTGTCTTTCAACCATGATTTTTGAAACGCCTTGTAGAGTTTCTTCTGCTCCTCCGTTTTCGAACTGGAGGGATCGGCTTCGTTTTCACCATCTTCATTATCTTGCTGATCTTCGGGTTCACTGGCACTTTCAACCGTTTCGCCTCCGGCGTCGATCGGCTGAGACACGCTATTGCTTGACTGAGTAGCCGTAACGGTGGCTGTAGACTCATTATCGGCTTCCAGCTGATGATCTTTAGATATATCAGTGCGTTTTTTCTTCGTGAAGGCGAAAGAAAACAGAGTGTTTGGCTTCGCGCGCTTCATCGTTGAAGCCGACATGAGGACTGTTGAACTGCCAGTACCGCTGATTGGCTCAACTGCTGCTTCTCGGCCAATGAAAAAATTTGGTAGAATGCGCGTTCGGCTAAAGGAATTGCTCAGGAGGCTATACACACGGCAGCGGCGAAGCCGCGCTGGTTGTGCAAAAACGCGTTCGTTCTCTTTTTTTTGCGGCTTTTGGGCCGCGTCTTTCGCGATTTTTTGCGGCCTTCAGAAAAATATTGCGGGAATCCCGCAAGGGCGCGCTCTAGAATCAACACTGACACTGCTCCCTGTGGATTGCCGGTGCCGGGGCTGTGGCAGGGCTGACTGGGCTGTGGCTGTGGACGGGATGTCAGAATGAGCGGTGTGGGTGCACTGCCTCTGAGGTGGCGCAGAGGTTGGGACAGCAAAAAAAAAAAAAAGAAAGTGTAAGAGGAAGTTTTGTGAAGTAAAAGCGAATAAGAAAGTAAAGTACAAATGAAAGCAATATAAAAATGTCCTCTCATACCTCATTTTCAATGAACCCGTCCCACTCAAGCGCCTTACCTCCCCCTTGGTGCGGACACACCCTAAGGTCGTCCAAACAAACAAAAAGTAATCTGAAGAGAGTATCTAAATCCTCCTCCAATATGCCCACAACATTCCTTCAGTATATATCCGGCTGATCTCCCCTGAAAACACCAAGCATGACTAAGGCATTGTCCGGGACAGGCATTATGAAAAAATAAAAGAACAATAAGAAATCAAAGCATGGTGGTACGAGGGTTGTTCAATTTAAATGACACTGGGCTTCCCGGGTTTGGAAACGAAGCACCGCACAGAAAAAATGTTTATCCCAAACACAACTTAAAGTTTACCTGATTAGAATTGCAGAAAATAAAGTTGACGTAAATGACGCAACTCGGAGTATGACGTAATTACAACTGTGTTCAAACAGCTGAGCCTGAAAAAATGGACGTCACCAATGAGCAATTTCGTTTCTACACTTTCACAAGGCTACAACTTGTGACGATTGTAGGAGGATACACGCAGATTTGCAAGCTGTTTTACGGAACGGATTGTGTCTTACCGCACATTTTGCAGATGGGCAAACAATTAAGAGCGGGTAGGGCGCCATCTATTGGGGAAAATGGGTGCAGAGCGAGCTTTACCAGCTCGGAACGAACAAAACATTGCATTAGTGAAAAGACTGATAGAGGAGGATCCACTTTCGACTGTGGGGGGAATTAAGCGGGGCATGTGAGCTTTCAATTGGCACCATTAACAACATTCTGCACAAAGACCTTCACATGAAAACGGCTGCAAGATGGGGGCCACAAACTCTTAAGCGATGATCAGAGCAGGGAGCGGGTGGGATGTTCACGCAAACTGCTCGCCGAGTTGAGCCCAATGGGCCAAAACGACTGTGTGACTTAGTGACGGGAGACGAGAGTTGGCTGACATTCTACGGCCCCAACAAACGCTGCAACCGCATGTGGGTTGGCCCGACGGAGACCGACCAGTTGTTCTTCCGCCCCGGATTCCAGAGTCCAAGCGAATGTTTTCTATTTTTTTCAACACGCAAGGCCTTGTGGCAATTGACAATTTTGCCTGAGAAATCAAAAATCACTGCCTCCTACTAACCCAAGTTGTGCTCCCAAAAGTTGTAGGAAAAATCCATGACAGCGCCCAACCGTCAGCACCCCAGAGGACCCTTCTTCTGCATGACAATGCCAGTGTCCATAAGGCGAATGTCACCACGCCCCTTTCCTAGCGAGCAAGGAATCCAAGTTTTGGGCCACCCACCCTACAGCCCCCCACTTGGCCCCATGCGACTTCTGGCTGTTCCCTGCTCTGAAGGAAAAGCTCGCTGGGCGTAAGTTTGACCGGGTACAAGACCTCGCCAAAGCCGTAAGATCAGAGTTGTCCGGTCTGCCTAAAACCGACTACCAGAGGGCGCTTGAGAATTGGCGTAGGAGGCTTGAAATTTGCATTCGAGCCAACGGAGAATACTTCGAGGGGATGTAAAAGTTTCAAGTTGCTGAGATGAGAGGTACGTTTTTTAAGGGGGTGGTGACATCTTAAATTGAACAACCCTCGTAAAGTAAGCTGTACCATAAAGTTAAAGAAAATGAAGTGAGACACTGAAACAGAGAAATGTACAGTAATGAAAAGAAAGTCAAAGAACGTAAATAAGTAACCAAGGTAGTTCTGTAAGGAAAAAAGAGTAAAGTGAAAACTAAGTAATGTGATGAAAAAGGATTAAGTAAGCAGGAAAACACATAAAAGACACTAAGTGAAGAAACGAGCAAAGTGAGGAAATGAAAGTAACCAAAAGCAGGCAAGAAAGTAAATTATGTAAAGTAACCAAGTAAACAAATAAAGTTATGTAACTATGCAAGTGGCAAGTACCAAGTAAACAAAGTTATGTAACTATGTAAGCGGCAAGTACCAAGTAAACAAATACAGTTATGTAACTATGTAAGCGGTAAGTAATAGGAAAGCTGCCAGTGACTGAACCCAGGACCCACTTGTATGGTGGGGCACCAGGCTTAGGAGTCTTGTCCACTTTGGCCACATGGGGGTACAACCCTGCACACAGCACTGCTTTCACCAAGCTCAGATCCTCTGGAAAAAACAACAACAACAAAACGTGAGTCAAAAATTAACATTTAAAGTACAACATGAGTCTCCCAAGACATGTCTAATAATGACCAATTTTGTTTCTTTCTTTTCAACCCAACAGTCTACCAAGACATGTCTAATAATGACCAATTTTGTTTCTTTCTTTTCAACCCAAGTAACTCATGGGACACACTAAAAAAAATATATATATATATATACATATGCACCAAATGGTAAATCAGACTATTATTTCAGGTTTTCAAAGTAAATGACTGTAACCTGCAACCTCAGACATATCCAACGATTATTATCAACACTCACACAGATGAACACAAGCACAGATATAAGGACACATACACACATAAACACAGGACAGTTAAACACATTTCACAACTGATTCTGTAACCTGTCTCTCAGTTTCAAACACACACATACACCGCTTCAAGTTTTATTAATCTTTTCATATTATTCAGGGCACAGTGAATAAAATCTCTACAGCACTTACGTTCCACCATCACATGAAACAAGAACACAAAAGGGAAACACTTATGCATTAACGTGAATCTTTTTGGGTGATGCACAAAACTTACCTGTGGAACACTGTAACTTAGCAATTGAAAAGAAAACAAAAGAAAAAAAAATGCATGACCAGAAGCAGTGACGTATTTTCATTAAGTTGAATATACCTCATCAGTTTTAGCTGATGACTTTAATCACCTGACGAGAAACTGCCAAGATCAAACACAGATTTGAACGATGTGTATCACCTAAATACATTTTTTCTTTCTACGATCCAAGTATTGAGGGCTTTACAGGATAAACTGGATTCATATCCAAAAGCATCCACCAACACATACACACAGTTTTGCTTGTCAATCTCTCAGTCATTTTTTTCTTACTCGTATATCATACACACACACACACACACACACACACACACACACACACACACACACACAATCAATTTATCCCACACTTCCGTACATTCCTTCTCTCCGTCCCCCTCTCATTCACTGAAGAAGAAATAAACAATAATGGCCCACACTACACCAAACACACTGACAGCCCGACGCCAGAGCACTGACCGGAATGGATGTTGGACTGAGAGTCTCTGGGGTTCTTGCTGGACACAAAGTTCAGATCATACAGCAGCTCAGCCAGCTGCTTCTTCATGTCTTTCAGCATCTGCACAGGCAGGCACACGGCACCTGTGACATGGTCAGTCATCTGCACAGGCAGGCACACGGCACCTGTGACATGGTCAGTCATCTGCACAGGCAGGCACACGGCACCTGTGACATGGTCAGTCATCTGCACAGGCAGGCACACGGCACCTGTGACATGGTCAGTCATCTGCACAGGCAGGCACACGGCACCTGTGACATGGTCAGTCATCTGCACAGGCAGGCACACGGCACCTGTGACATGGTCAGTCATCTGCACAGGCAGGCACACGGCACCTGTGACATGGTCAGTCATCTGCACAGGCAGGCACACGTCACCTGTGACATGGTCAGTCATCTGCACAGGCAGGCACACGTCACCTGTGACATGTTCAGTGAATGGTGATGCATGCATGCACTACTTCATGTCTTTCAGCATCTGCACAGGCAGGCACACGTCACCTATGACATGTTCAGTGAATGGTGATGCATGCATGCACTACCGTAAAGTTCGGTCTATTGAGCGCACCTGTATATAAGCCGCACCCACTAAATTTTTTAAAAATCTGAATTTTTTTCACAAATAAGCCGCACCGGTTTATAAGCCGCAGATATATACAACACAGTCCGATGTGCCGCAGGCGGCAGCTGGCCGAGCGTTGAGTTTACATAGTGTCGAAAATCATCACAAACAATGTGTTCACTGCATTCATTGGCGTTTAAATAGGTCAGAATACAAGAGCATGTTTCCAGCTTTTCTTCAGTCTTTTTTTTTTTTTTTAGTACGATGTATTTTAAATCAATTAGAATCGAAGTTTCTATGAGGCTTCTTACAAGTGTTGTCTTTCCAACATCATTGCTTTAAAAAAAATACCGAAAAAAACAACGCATTAACGATGCGCTAGAAAGGCAGTTCTCTCCTGCATTCATTGGTGTATCAAGCTAAGCGATTGGTTGAGTACTCGAAAGCGCAAGCCAATCAAAGCGAAGGTATCAAATGCAAACCTTCGCTCCCTGTCCACGATTTCAACAATGGCGGATCGAAGCCAAGGTCTGACAATGACCGAGTTGAATGCGCTAATCGTTTTGGAATTGCAAGACGCACTTGGTAAGATAACGCATATAATAACAAACCAGAACATTAATGAAACGATTCGATTGTTTTATTTCGCTGAATACCGTGCCAGTGCTGAGTTATTTTGTTCGTAATTCAGCTAGTGTTAGTCAAGATTAAACGGGTCGGAAACGGCCAACACATTGCGCCGTTCGAAGCGATCGTATTTTTGTAGAAGACAAACTGATGAAAAAAGATATCAGTAATGGGCTTTACTTATGTCGATTCCTGTATTTCTGAACAGGTTACTGATTCCATTACACAGAAAATCGTAGTTAAAAGCATAATAAAAATTCATGAACAGTAAACGCGATATGGTGAGTTACAGAGAAGCTAAGAATAGATGAGGGTGTGATGCTTCTGAAATCGGAAAAATCCGCAAATAAGCCGCATCGTTGTTTAAGCCGCAGGGTTTAAAGCTGGGGAAAAAAGTCGCGGCTTATAGTCCGAACTTTACGGTACTTCATGTCTTTCAGCATCTGCACAGGCAGGCACACGTCACCTGTGACATGTTCAGTCATCTGCACAGGCAGGCACACGTCACCTGTGACATGTTCAGTCATCTGCACAGGCAGGCACACGTCACCTGTGACATGTTCAGTCAATGTTGATGCATGCATGCACTACTTCATGTCTTTCAGCATCTGCACAGGCAGGCACACGTCACCTGTGACATGTTCAGTCAATGTTGATGCATGCATGTGCACACAATTGCATGCATGCTGGAATTTGTGCCTATCAACACATAAATACATGGGTGTGCTCTCATGCAGACATGCGCTCATTTCTGTGCATGCATGCTTAAATGCACATACATATGTGTGCACATATGCAGACGAGACCTCACATGTATGCACTCTTGCGCACTCACACACAAACAAATGCTACATGCAAACATCTAGAAACACAAACCTACAGACGCATCCTTAATCTTTTCAACATCCATCCACAGACCACACACACACACACACACACACACACACACACACACACACAAACCCACATATGCACACACACGCACGCACGCACGCGCGCATGCGCACACACACACACACACACACACACCACACACACACACACACACACACACACACACACAGAGTGTTGCACTGACTCGTAAAGTGTTCATGGAGAGGAAGTAGTCCCAACAGTACACACACACACACACACACACACACACACACACACACAGAGTGTTGCACTGACTCGTAAAGTGTTCATGGAGAGGAAGTAGTCCCAACAGTACTGGCGATCAGTCCCCCGTGAAAAGCTTCTCTCCCAACCCTGCACAAAGAAAGGGGAAAAGGGACCATCACTTTCACACACATTCCACAGGAAAATGGACCATCACTTTCACACACATTCCACAGGAAAATGGACCATCACTTTCACACACATTCCACAGGAAAATGGACCATCACTTTCACACACATTCCACAGACATTTCCTTCCTTTGGAGTCACACTTACCTGCCTGTCTGTCAGGCATGTGTCCATACTATATGCCCAGGATAGAAGAATACTACTCCGTTGTAAGTGTGTGCATGTGCTTTTTCCACATATATGTTTATGTCTTCAGGGATTTATTCCTAACTATAAATGGAAATTTGCAGTATTTGGGTGCCTTTTGTATTTTACACATTCGTGGCACTTTGGATTACAGGGCGCATGCTTTAAATTTGTCTTTTAATTCCAATTTTAACCACACAAAGGACGCAGCACGATATGATACTTACATAAAAATGACAAAGCAAAAAAAAAAAGAAAGAAAGAAAGGAAAAAGAATAAAATGAAAAAGATCAAAATTCAAGGAAATAAGACCTATCATCCTGAAGATTTAATAAGTAATCTAAAAAGAAAAACAGAAAATAATTTAATGAATAAATAACCAGAATAAATTGATCAAATTTGAAAGTACTGTTCAAAATTCAAGGAAATAAGACTTATTATCCTAAAAATTTAATAAATAATCTAAAAACAAATACAGAAAAAAATTAATAAATAAATAACCAGAATACATTGATCAAATCTGAAAGTACTGTTCACAGCTTTCAGGTGTAAAAAAACCTGTTCTCCCTCATCTTTACAACTGTTAAATGACACAAGTTACTTTCATTACTATCACTGCTGTTTTGAATTTTCTGTACCATTTCATCGACGAGAACCATGTGAACTTACCTGATCTATCTGCCTTCAAAACAACAATTTGCCACCCATGCACACACATATGTGCACACACACACAACTGGAAGAAAATTGCCAAATAACAGTTTTGTCACCTTGACACAGTCACTCCAGATGAGAAAGGTCATGCAAGTTAAAAGTAATCTTAACAACTTTTGACACCAATGAGAATTGCATACCTTTGAAATAAAAACCAAAAGTTGTTTCCTTTAATTTTACAATCAAAAGTGTCACTCTGCCAGCAGAGTGGCGTTTTATCTGCACTGATGACCCCAACAATTTGAAGGACAGCAACAGTAAATTTCAAATACTAAAGTAAATCAATTCATCACACACACACACACACACACACACACACACACACACACACACACACACACACACACACACAAATTGCCATATGCAGTGGACACAGATGTATGAGGAAACAGGAATACATTAAGTGAGTGTTACTGATCTTTTGCTCTGGAATATTTGTGTGTTGGTCTATACCAAATTCATCTACCAATATAGATTCGGAATAAAGACTCCCTCCATATAAAGATGTGGGTTTTTTTCTGTAACATTTGAGTCTTGATCTTTGCTATCTTTACCCACCCATTAACACCCAATCCCTTTAACCTTTCAATCCTTCCAGTTCACAATCTGAGCAGCCTTTTCTGCCTGGCCAGCGTAGATTGATCTGAACAGAGGAGAAACTTCATTTCGACTTTAATATCTCAAAAAGTATTTCAACAGAGCTTATAATTTCATTAATTTATTTGAAAAAAATGTTTTGTATTAACATATTTGAATTTCATGTCAGTTGATGCACTTCCTAACAGTTGATGCTTTGACAAATTCAAATATTATACTATTCTTTGCATAACCCTGTTTCTGAATGTAAACATCAAAAACACCACACCACTCATTTGAATTACTCACCCAAATTTAATTGAGGCAGAAGGTTCTGTGTGAATTATCTCCCTTTCCTGTCTGTTTTAATGCACATTCATTTTGCGTAAATGAGCTTTGCTTGAATGCTGCTCAGCCAGAGCTGAAAACAACATTCAGCAGTACCCAAACAGCATCTGTGCTTAGACTAAAATGACTTAGAGGCTTGCTTTTGCTGGAACATTTCTGTCATGGTCTGTACAACATCGTTCTGTAATATTTCTTTGTCTACGCAAGATGCCCTCCAAACAAAGAACCTCCTCTCTAAACATAGTTTTTCTGGAACATTCATGTCTTTGCCTACACTTTGGTTTACCTCCCAACAAAGGCTTCCACCCTGCTCAGACCCTGAATGTTTTACCATTTCTGTCCAAATCGACAGGTTCCACGACTTTCCTTCTGAAACCTGAAGCATTAAAAGATTTTACTGAGAAACTCTTCCTCGTGTCAAAAAAAAAAAAATGTTGTACTGTTTAAAGCACACACAGTGCCACAGTGGCATAGTGCCAGATTTAGGACTATCCTTTCATTGGAATGGAAAATCCCTAAGAGACCTGAGCAGGCTGCGGCAAGCTGCTGTGGGTATACAATGAACAGCAAGTATTTCCAGTCTACGGGCTGTGGCAGGATAAAACATCAAAGAGTTACACAGCTTCCACCTCACCAACAGAAACTAGCTTGCACACAAAAGACTCAAGACATCTCTCTACAAGACATACAGGGCTGTATTCTATTTGAAACAAATCAAATCAAACGATGTTGCTTTAAACCCTGCCGACCACAAAAGCCATATCACGGCTGAAACACCATTAACTCTTTCATTCCTACTTTTATATGAACCATTACTTCCTCCTGTTCCTAGATTCTTATAATACCAGTATTCCCTTCATTCCTGGATTTAGAGAAAAGAAAAAGAAGTGTAAAGTGAGAACTGCCACCTGTGCAGTAGCAAACCGGCCAGAATAGAGCGGCAACAACTTTCCCACTCTGTAGAGGCCATCTGGCATCCATTCCATTCATAAACACTGCCGCGCGAGCGACCCGGTCATGACGTGTACCGATGACGCGACTCGCGCGAAGTTCAAAGCGCTTACCGCGAAAACTGATTTTCCGGGCTGCAGGAAGGAAAGGAGGGATTTCATGCTGCCTGGTTTTCCAGGCTGCAAGAAGGAAGGGTAGGATTTCTGCAAACCGGAAAACCAGGTTGTAGGGATGAAAGAGTTAAAAAAAAAAAAGAACAAAGTGAGAAAATTAAAATGCAAAGATAAAACTCAATAACCTTAAAACAAGGTCTGACCATTTCTTTTAACATTTTATTCTATTTCCAACACCACCACTCTCAGCGGTGAATGACAGGGAAGAGGAGAGCAGGGTGACCTACCTTCATGGCGTTGATCAACACCACCACTCTCAGCAGTGAACGACAAGGAAGAGGACAGCAGGGTGACCTACCTTCATGGCGTTGATCAACACCACCACTCTCAGCGGTGAACGACAAGGAAGAGGACAGCAGGGTGACCTACCTTCATGGCGTTGATCAACACCACCACTCTCAGCGGTGAACGACAAGGAAGAGGACAGCAAGGTGACCTACCTTCATGGCGTTGATCAACACCACCACTCTCAGCGGTGAACGACAGGGAAGAGGAGAGCAGGGTGACCTACCTTCATGGCGTTGATCAACACCACCACTCTCAGCGGTGAACGACAAGGAAGAGGACAGCAAGGTGACCTACCTTCATGGCGTTGATCAACACCACCACTCTCAGCGGTGAACGACAGGGAAGAGGACAGCAGAGTGACCTACCTTCAATTTCCAACACCACCACTCTCAGCGGTGAACGATAGGGAAGAGGACAGCAGGGTGACCTACCTTCATGGCGTTGATCAACACCACCACTCTCAGCGGTGAACGACAAGGAAGAGGACAGCAAGGTGACCTACCTTCATGGCGTTGATCAACACCACCACTCTCAGCAGTGAACGACAGGGAAGAGGAGAGCAGGGTGACCTACCTTCATGGCGTTGATCAACACCACCACTCTCAGCGGTGAACGACAAGGAAGAGGACAGCAAGGTGACCTACCTTCATGGCGTTGATCAACACCACCACTCTCAGCGGTGAACGACAGGGAAGAGGAGAGCAGGGTGACCTACCTTCATGGCGTTGATCAACACCACCACTCTCAGCGGTGAACGACAAGGAAGAGGACAGCAAGGTGACCTACCTTCATGGCGTTGATCAACACCACCACTCTCAGCAGTGAATGACAGGGAAGAGGAGAGCAGGGTGACCTACCTTCAATTTCCAACACCACCACTCTCAGCGATGAACGACAGGGAAGAGGACAGCAGGGTGACCTACCTTCATGGCGTTGATCAACACCAGGTGGTCACTCTTGCTGCCCTGGGCCAGCTCCTTCCTGGCTCTGTCAGCCTCCTTCTCCTTCCCCTGCATCGGATGGATTGAAAAAGGCATTCATACCTCTGGGCTTATCTCCTTATCCTGATTGAAGTTTCGTTTCCATTTCAACCTGTTTACAGTTATTCAACATAAAGTCAATTCAATCCAATGACATATCATGTTTAACATTTATCAACCATCTTTCAAAGGTATGATAATCGTTTTTTTAAAGCAGGTAACACCTGAAAAATGGCGAATTTCTCTAAAAATGATGAAAATCCATCGACAGCAGTCATGACATTCAAATAATTACATAACTCTGAACAACTTCAGACAAACACAACTATTTACAGCATGGCCCACTTTCACACTGGAGATGACAGAGGTTCGCTCATAAGAAGTATGACTAAAGCCCACTCTTGACAGGTATGACAAAAACCCACTCTTAAGAGCTATGACACAGGCCCACACTTGAGAGGTATGACAAAAGCCCACTCTTAAGAGCTCTGACACAGGCCCACTCAAAAGAGGTATGACAAAAGCCCACTCTTTAGAGCTATGACACAGGCCCACTCAAAAGAGGTATGACAAAAGCCCACTCTTAAGAGCTAAGACACAGCCCCACACAAAAGAGGTATGACAAAAGCCCACTCTTAAGAGCTCTGACACAGGCCCACTCAAAAGAGGTATGACAAAAGCCCACTCTTTAGAGCTATGACACAGGCCCACTCAAAAGAGGTATGACAAAAGCCCACTCTTAAGAGCTAAGACACAGCCCCACACAAAAGAGGTATGACAAAAGCCCACTCTTAAGAGCTCTGACACAGGCCCACTCAAAAGAGGTATGACAAAAGCCCACTCTTTAGAGCTATGACACAGGCCCACTCAAAAGAGGTATGACAAAAGCCCACTCTTAAGAGCTAAGACACAGCCCCACACAAAAGAGGTATGACAAAAACCCCACTCCACGGAAGATAAGACAAAGACCTCATCACTGCAGGTATAACAAAGGCCCAATCTCCTGCAGTATAACAAAGGCCAATGATAGATATAACAAAAGCTCAATCACCAGGAGTATGACAAAAGGCCCACCACAAAAACGATCACTAATGCTCACTCACAAGGCAAATGATAAAGGCCCATTCACAAGGCAAATGATAAAGGCCCATTCACAAGGCAAATGATAAAGGCCCACTCACAAGGCAGATTACAAAGGTGCACTCACAAGGCGAATGATAAAGGCCCATTCACAAGGCAAATGATAAAGGCCCATTCACAAGGCAAATGATAAAGGCCCATTCACAAGGCAAATGATAAAGGCCCATTCACAAGGTAAATGATAAAGGCCCATTCACAAGGCAAATGATAAAGGCCCATTCACAAGGCAAATGATAAAGGCCCATTCACAAGGCAAATGATAAAGGCCCATTCACAAGGCAAATGATAAAGGCCCATTCACAAGGTAAATGATAAAGGCCCATTCACAAGGTAAATGATAAAGACTTGACCACAAGGTAGATGACAATGAACCACTTACAAGGGAGATAACAAAGGCCCATTCCAAACAGGAATGACTAAAGGCCTACTCACAAGGTAGATGACAAAAGGTTCCACTCACAAATTGCATGACAAAGAGGCCCACTCACAAGGTAGATGACAAAAGGTTCCACTCACAAATTGCATGACAAAGAGGCCCACTCACAAGGTAGATGACAAAAGGTTCCACTCACAAATTGCATGACAAAGAGGCCCACTCACAAGGTAGATGACAAAAGGTTCCACTCACAAATTACATGACAAAGAGGCCCACTCACAAGGAGAATGACAACTTCATAAAGAGGATTACTAAGACATAACATTCATACACAAGGCGGATACCAAAGGCCTATTCACAAGAGGAATGACAACTATTCAACAGATGACTAAAAGGTCTGCTCACAAGAGGAACAATACAGACCCACTTACAAGGGGGATAACACAGGCACATTCACAAAAGGAATGACAATGGCCTGCTGAAAAATATGGATGATTAACCTTTAGTAAGCCGCATTCGTGAGCGGTAACTTCTGCCTGCAGCCATATTCTTTTGGGGTGACTGAAAAATCTGCACACCTACCTTCTTCAAATTGCTGTGATTTCTTTTCTATTGTTTGTGCAGTTATGGAATTTGGAGTGAATGTAGAGGAATGAATTAAGAACATGCCAATACCAACTATTATGTATATGCTTTGTGTATGCTTTGATTATGAAAAAAAAAAAAAATGACATGCCTAATGGGTGTTTACGAGTCATGGAGCCCTGGAGTGCACAGGGTCTTGCAATAGTCTCACAGTTCCCTCTCACCTGCATCAGCCCATTCCCACTCTGCCACAACATTCTCAATGTCTTCACAATTAAACCCTAAAAACTCTTCATTACAGTCTGAGTCGAAAAACACCTCCTGCAAGAATTGCTAATTGCCAGTGTCCATGTTGAAATTTGACTCAAAAACTTTGAAAAAGTTTGAAAATTTACAGTAAACATGGAAAATGGCGCTCACACAAGAAGGAAAGGAAGCTGAAATCCCGGTGCATTATGGGATTGCTTCATTCTGATTGGTTCTTTTCAACCAATCGAGTACAAGCTCACTGATTTCACTAACCCTCAATGGGCACATGAGTGCGCCTGCGGCTGTATCGGCAAGATGGCGGCTCGGCGCACCAGTGCACAAACGGCGTGCTATAGGTTTAAAAAGGTCCACTCACCAGAGGTAGGACAAAGGCCTAGTAACAATGGGAATGACAAAGAGCCACTCACAAGTAAGATAACAAAGACCTACTCATAAACTGGATAACTAACCACATTCACACGATCAAGCATACTAACAATGGGTATGTCAAAGAGCAACTCACAAGTAGGATAACAAGAACCCATTCACAAACTGGATGACCAAACCACATCACAAAATGACACAGGCATACTCACAAACTTATGGGATGACAGCCACATTCACAAGGCAATGACAATGAATGACATAGCCACACTGGCACACTCACAAGGGAATAACGAAGGCATCCTTGAAAGAGAGACTGGCGGCGACGGTGAGGATGGGGTCCAGGCAGCAGAACATGGCCCCAAAGAGAATCATCTTGCCCGTGTGAGGGTCGACTGGCATGCGTGCCAGGTGCACACCCAGGGGCAGCAGGTTTTCATCTCCATCCAGGGCGTTCTGGAAACAACAAGAGACAGACTCCAATACATTGGATGTACAATGGGATGTGACGAGTGTATGGAGTTTGTGTGTAGATCATAGGGTTGTGTGCCGTTGTTTGTGTGTGTGTGTGTGTGTGTGTGTCGTGTGTGCGTGTTTGCATGTGTAGATATTTATGTGTGCGTGATTGTTTGCCTGCAAGCATGCATGCATGTGTGTGTGTGTGTGTGTGTGTAGTATGTCTGTGAGCATATGAAAGACTGTATGTAAAAATTAAAGCAGCAGATTTTTTTAAAAAATCCATTATGTTCAGCTCAGGTAAAAGCAAAATTCCAATTCTAGCAGATAAAAATCAGTGCAATGGGCCAGAAGACAGAAGAAGAAGGGAAAAGAACAACAACAAACAAAAAGGGAGCATCAGTTACAGGTCCAATCCAGTCCATTTAAAGTGTTCATAGCCCAGCCAACCCTGCTGGCCATGTCTGGACCCACTGCAAGGACTATCTACCAAAAAAAAACCCCAAAAAATACCATGATCATTCCCGAATCTGACAAGATACATCCAAACCATGTTCATAACACTGTTTACACTTATTTCAAAAGACCCACACCTCCCTACATCCCATCACCACCAAGTCAGTGGACATGCACACAAGCCTGGGGTTTGACTGACCAGTTCCTGCAGGGTGACGATGGCTTTGTGCAGGGCCTCCATGGATGGGGCTGCATGGCTTTGCAGACAAACGGCTCGATACGTCCCAGCTTCAGCAGCTGCCCTCATCATACGCAGAAAACCAACATGCACAATGTCAAACATCTTGAAAGGATCAAACCTCATTGTCTATGTACATTGAATGTGAACAAGCATTTTCAATGAAATGGGGGAGGTGACAGGTGGAACATTTGCCAACACATGCAAGAAAGTCATGTCGTCATCTGTACTATCTCTGCCTTAGCCCTTTCCCTCCTCCTCCCTAAGCAAACATAAATAAGCAAACAAATAAATGAAGATGTAAAAGATGCCATGTTGCATCATGTGTTCAACAAAGTATATAAATGAAAAAAATGTTTGGAAGTCTACAACTCGTAAGAATTCTTATTTGTTTGTTTTGAAAGGCAAAAGCACACTCTAGCATCCTATCATCAGAATAAACAAATTAAGGCATCAGAATAAACAAAGTATATAAATGATGAAATGTTTGGAAGTCCACAACTTCATAAAAAAATCTTATTTGTTTGGGAAAGCAAAAGCACACTATAGCATCCTACCAGCAGAAACTTCTTCACATCCAAGTCCCCTAAACCCAACAGACACGGGGCGAACAAAAGGGGACAGTGAATCAACAGACAAAAATCCCAGCGCACGCCTCTCTGCGAGACTGACCTTGATCTGCAGACACAGCCCTCCAGGCGCGTCCTCAGCATCTCTGGAGGCAGGTAGTCGATCATCTGCAGCCACTTCAAACCTGTGTACAGGTGATAGCAGTAGCCGTCCTGCACTCTGCACACACCATCACCACCATTGTCCCATACCCACAGTCCAACGGCAGCCATGACAGACATGCCAGCAACAGCGATGGCCGTCACTGTCTGAGAATTCATCACACCATTTTGATGGACAAAAAGGAAATCTGATAGAAAACCCATTCCCTGCTGGAAGCTTAGCTGCTTTCATGTTTCCAAAACACCAACCTAAATAACAGGATGGTCAACAAGCCCATCTGATCGTCTGTATGCATACACACAAGAAGACATTCATCCACAAAGCACATTGGCTCAAAAGACAGTAAAAACCGTGCAGCACATGAGACCCTCAGACCAAACATCCATTGTTCTGACCACTCTACAAACACAAAAGATTAATGCACAGCTCATTCTCCACCCCTTTCTTCCATCCTGTGACAGTACCAGAACTATTTACTCATCTTAGTCTGGTTCACATTAATGGACAGGCTATTTACTCATCTTAGTCTGGTTCACATTAATGGACAGGCATTTACTCATCTTAGTCTGGTTCACATTAATGGACAGGCTATTTACTCATCTTAGTCTGGTTCACATTAATGGACAGGCTATTTACTCATCTTAGTCTGGTTCACATTAATGGACAGGCTATTTACTCATCTAGTCTGGTTCACATTAATGGACAGGCTATTTACTCATCTTAGTCTGGTTCACATTAATGGACAGGCTATTTACTCATCTTAGTCTGGTTCACATTAATGGACAGGCTATTTACTCATCTTAGTCTGGTTCACATTAATGGACAGGCTATTTACTCATCTTAGTCTGGTTCACATTAATGGACAGGCTAATTCATTCTCCATTTTTCTCTCTTTCTTCACTGATTGCAGAAATAGGAACTGGTCAAAAACAACCTTTTTTTTTCGACACACGTCCCAACTATGCATGCAACAGGCACCTCACTGCTTTACAACACATCATAAACATATTGCTGCGCATGACACATCACAATAAACATTATTGCTGCGCATGACACATCACAATAAACATTATTGCTGCGCATGACACATCACAATAAACATTAATGCTGCGCATGACACATCACAATAAACATTATTGCTGCGCATGACACATCACAATAAACATTATTGCTGCGCATGACACATCACAATAAACATTATTGCAACGCATGACACATCACAATAAACATTATTGCAACACATGACACATCACAATACAGATTATTGCAACGCAGGACACATCACAATAAACATTATTGCAACGCAGGACACATCACAATAAACATTATTGCAATGCATGACACATCACAATACACATTATTGCAACGCATGACACATCACAATACACATTATTGCAACGCATGACACATCACAATACACATTATTGCAACGCATGACACATCACAATAAACATTATTGCAACACATGACACATCACAATACAGATTACTGCAACGCAGGACACATCACAATAAACATTATTGCAACGCAGGACACATCACAATAAAGATTTGTTTGCCAACTCTGAGCTGGGAAAAGATGACTCCTAGAAATAACTCTACAGATTGTGAAACTTATCCACTATGTTTTGTAGCTGTCTGAAATGGAACTTTTTTTGGGGGGGAGGGGGGGACCAAAATCGGGTGCCCTAGAGAATGTACTGTGGCTGAAGTGTTCTCAGTGCTGGTTGTGAAGATACCGTAAAGTTCGGACTATAAGCCGCGACTTTTTTCCCCAGCTTTAAACCCTGCGGCTTAAACAACGATGCGGCTTATTTGCGGATTTTTTCCGATTTCAGAAGCATCACACCCTCGTCTATTCTTAGCTTCTCTGTAACTCACCATATCGTGTTTACTGTTCATGAATTTTTATTATGCTTTTAACTACGATTTTCTGTGTAATCGTGTAATGGAATCAGTAACCCGTTCAGAAATACGGGAATCGACATAAGTAAAGCCCATTACTGATATCTTTTTTTATCAGTTTGTCTTCTACAAAAATACGATCGCTTCGAACGGCGCAATGTGTTGGCCGTTTCCGACCTGTATAATCTCGACTAACACTAGCTGAATTACGAACAAAATAACTAAGCACTGGCACGGTATTAAGCGAAATAAAACAATCGAATCGTTTCATTAATGTTCTGGTTGTTTATTATATGCGTTATCTTACCAAGTGCGTCTTGCAATTCAAAAACAATTAGCGCATTCAACTCGGTCATTGTCAGACCTTGGCTTCGATCCGCCATTGTTGAAATCGTGGACAGGGAGCGAAGGTTTGCATTTGATACCTTCGCTTTGATTGGCTTGCGCTTTC
This sequence comes from Conus ventricosus, assembly GCA_018398815.1. Lineage (NCBI taxonomy): Eukaryota > Metazoa > Mollusca > Gastropoda > Neogastropoda > Conidae > Conus > Conus ventricosus. Next base: position 4,476,191 of record CM031611.1, read on the forward strand.
AAGTACTCAACCAATCGCTTAGCTTGATACACCAATGAATGCAGGAGAGCACGGCCTTTCTAGCGCATCGTTAATGCGTTGTTTTTTTCGGTATTTGTTTTTAAAGCAATGATGTTGGAAGGACAACACTTGTAAGAAGCCTCATAGAAACTTCGATTCTAATTGATTTAAAACACATCGTACTAAAAAAAAAAAAAAAAGACTGAAGAAAAGCTGGAAACATGCTCTTGTATTCTGACCTATTTAAACGCCAATGAATGCGGTGAACACATTGTATGTGATGATTTTCGACACTATGTTAACTCAACGCTCGGCCAGCTGCCGCCTGCGGCACATCGGACTGTGTTGTATATATCTGCGGCTTATAAACCGGTGCGGCTTATTTGTGAAAAAAATTCAGATTTTTTAAAAATTTAGTGGGTGCGGCTTATATACAGGTGCGCTCAATAGACCGAACTTTACGGTAAGTGATCATGCTTCCATACTGTCAATATTGCAGTGATCAGACCGCTCAAGGGAAGCAATCCATGATCTATTTTCCTTTTCTTCCAAGAGAAGGCAATTACTACCCTGGTAGAACTAGCCACTGTATTGCCAGCTAAAATACACTACAAATACTTCTTTCTCTTTTGCTTAACAGGTGGCCTTGTCTTCAGGTCATAGCACATGACTGTCACACACACACACACACACACATACACAGAAATGTATTAATTTTCACACACACACACACAAACACACACATACACACACAACTAAGGTCCCTTCATACACTTGTACCCCTCCAACATTCTCACCCTCCCTCCTACAGCCAGGCTGGCCCAGTGGGTAAGGCATGAGACTCTTGTTTCAAAGTCTGGGTTTCAATTCCCACTCAAGGCAACCAGGCTGAATGAGATCTTCTCATCTAAGTCAACGTCTGAGCAGACTCCAGTCCTGTCCTAGATCTTCCAATGAGACTTTAAATCAAAGACTTACGCATGAACACAAACACTGAAAAAAAATCTTGCAAACATGTTAAACCCCACTCTACCTTTCGAGAAGAGTTAGCAATCGTACACCGGAGGGAGGAATGATATGAAAACAACACACAAGCACACTGGAGTCGAGTTTAAGCACATCATCCTGAAAGACAGAAGACTGCTACCTTTATAGTGGGATGAAAAGCTCTTTAAGAACGGTGAACCTCTCAAAGTTCTAGCTTAAGAAGGAAGAAAGCAAGGAATCGCTCTCTCCTTCCTTCTGTTTACCTGCCCGCTCTGCCACGCCTCTGCCTGGAGTTGGCACGTGACACCCATTGCGGCTCCAGACAGGTCAGGTTGGTGTTGGGGTCGTAGTCCTTGATCTTGATCTTGCCGCAGTCCACCACAAACACTACATCATCGATGGTGATGCTAGACGGACAACCACCAAAATAACATGGTAAAGATGCCTTCCAAGATGCTGGAACACAAATTGCTAATTAAGAAATGGAGGGAACCACCTCCACCCAAAAAAATGGTACTTTCCACACAACTATACATAAAAGTATAACATTCTGAAAACTTTATATCATAAGCTCAAAATTCCCTTGTATAGAAAATCCTTTAAAAAAAAAGAAGCTATTGTTGTTCACTTCCACAACTCCTCTCCAACTTTTCTCCCACTGAGAAGACAGGCTTGAGACGCAAGTCAAACTTACGACAATGCAAAATGAATACGTTGTTATCAGGGTTATTAATTTGTTTAAGGTATTTAATGATGCCACATGGCAATAAACGCTTGTCTGCCTTGAACATCCATCCTCTCTCTCTCTCTCTCTCTCCCTCTCTCTCTCTCATTGCGTCCAAGATCCAAGCATTTGCTGCACAAAATTCTGTCAGTTTTGTTTTTTTTAATCTCTTTCTAACCCCAAAGTCTCTCTCTCTCTCTGTTAAAAAAAATACACACAGACTAAACTGTATCTTATGTTGATATGTGTACCATAATGAAATCAATAATGCCAGCTTTCATCCAACTACAGTTCAGGGAACAAAAAAAAGGCTTTGGCTAGGTGCTTCAGACCTTCACACTTCAAAATAATCATTTCTGACTATACTTTGAAAACTGCTCACTTTAAAATAGGCTCACAACATACAGATTAAACATGCATGTACCTGTGCACTTGCACACATACACATATAGTAACAAACACACACACACACACACACACAGACTCGCACACAGACACACACACATCTACATTCACACACACACACACACACACACACACACACACACACACACACACACACACACAAATACAGAGAGATGTATATTAACAGACCTGGTTTCAGCGATGTTCGTGGCGATGACGATTTTGCGTACACCAGGAGGTGGACGGTCAAAGACTTCACGCTGGTTGACCGTGGGCATGAGAGAGTGCAGCGGGATTATTTTGCTTCCTGCCCACACCCAGACATGATCCACACACAGAAATGTACATACTCATCAGCATGCTTACACACATGTACATACATACGCACAGGCACATGCAAATGCTTGCTCTCACACACCCACATGAACACCCAATAGCTGAGTACTATCTACCTATTATTATTGTGACTGCATCAAGTGTGCTTTATTCACAATGAAAACAGCTTATTCCATGTGCTGATAAAACCAGCTTTTGTGGGCTTCATCACATCCAAATGTTATCTAACTATGTAGCACAGAACACTTAACCTTTTAAGTATCAATCCACCTGTATCCATATGCCCGTTGTTACCAGTTGACAAGTGATTCACCCAAGACTGGCCGTAAGTTTTATTGTCATAAACCATCATTTGTGTTTTGCTTTCGTCTCATACCGAGTGTGAGAGAGGCCCGCAGTCGTATGGCTGGAGCGTTTGGCGGTAGAACGGATGGTTGCAAGTTTGAACAACTCCTAGGGTTTTCAGCTTGAAAACACTTGCTATCCATTAGGAGTGAAAGGATATCGCAGGTCACTGAACCACAGGCTGAAGTTGAAGAAGGAGGAGGGCTGTGTTTCCTTGACACAGTGTATTCCTAATAGTTCACTGCCCCCTGTGGCCATTAGATTATGGGACTTTAACCTTTTAACCTAACCAGTTGAGTGCAACAAATTGCAGTGATATAGGACAGTCAGTCCATTCAATGACTGTGGATAGGTTAGCAACCTAGATGGTACTGAATTCATGTGATGGATCAAAAAAAATGTGGAGACTACAGGTGTCTGAAGCTGCTTCAAACAACCTAGATGGTACTGAATTCATATGATGGATCAAAAAAAATGTGTAGACTCTACAGGTGTCTGAAGCTGCTTCAATATGATGCATCAAAAAAAATGTGTAGACTCTACAGGTGTCTGAAGCTGCTTCAAACACTGTTTCACTTGACCAAGGCAAGTCAATGTCAAGGCAAGGATCAATTCTGAATTTTCTCCTTCAAGTGACCGCAGTGGTCAGTTATAAACATTAATACACAAACCAACGCATGCACATTAAACCACAGAACTACTAGACTTGTATACAAAACGTTAGTACAATTTCGATAGCCAGGGTTTGTTTAGGTTTGTTTTTTTCAAACAGTGCCCTAATGCCTAAAAAAATTAGTTTAAACAAATATTTGTTTAACTTTTGTCTCATATATGGTATTTAAAGAGTAAGAAGAAAAAAGATTAAAGCTGATGTCAAAACTGTGCATTAGAATACGTG
>CM031611.1:4480885-4514099 GCA_018398815.1 Conus ventricosus
ATTTATTTTGTTTGCTAAGTTTTATGTTTACAATGAAAACTCAAATAACCACCCAGACCTTCATGTTTTCCTAACAATCTTAAGCTATAGATTTAAATTGGAAAAATACTTAGCCTTTCTGAACTATGATTCAGATCAATTTGACAAAACCTGGTTTCCCTATTCCTCTATCATTTCCTAGCATGATTGTGATTTTTTTTTTTTTTTTTTTGACAAATCTTATGTACACATGGTCCCAACTTGAGTATCCCAACCTAGATAATGCTACATAGTTGAGAATGGTAAACGCTGGTATCTTTTAACATAACTAGCCATCCCTTCTTTTGTTGTAATTACCCATCTTAAATTTTTTTTTTTTTTCTCCCTCTCTCTCAGCCTCTCACCCATGCCACCCCTTGGTATTTTCCTAGTTTTTGAGGTTATTTGTATATGTGTGTGTGCAAGTTTATATATCCTGCTTACAATTCATGTAATGATGGTTTTTTTTTTGTTTGTTTGTTGTTGTTTTTTTTTTTTTTTGGGGGGGGGGGGGGGGGGGGATATGCGTGTTTGTTCTTTTATTGTGTCTGACTTCTTTTGGGTTCTTTGGTACAATTATTATGATACGTATGTCTTTTTGTGTGTGTGCGTGCATGTTTGTTTAAAAACAAAAAACCTCTTTGCTAATACTTTAATAGCACAATTTACAATTCCAACATACATGGGGTCAGTTATTTCAACTCATTCTCCCATTCATTCCTTCAAACACAAAGAACACCATGTCAAATGTCATAGGATATTTTGATTTGAACTCTTTATTGTAACTACCTTTATATCTGTACATACATGAGTTTATAATTAATTTGTTTTAAGTAAAAAAAGAAAAAAAAGAAAAAAAAAAAAGAAAAGTACCAGTCATGTGCCCCTGCTTACTCCTGCTATGAAATCTACTGATGCACAAAGCCTCTGCTCTGTTATGAAATCTACTGATGCACAAAGCCTCTGGTCTGTTATGAAATCTACTGATGCACAAAGCCTCTGCTCTGTTATGAAATCTACTGATGCACAAAGCCTCTGCTCTGTTTGAAATCTACTGATGCACAAAGCCTCTGGTCTGTTATGAAATCTACTGATGCACAAAGCCTCTGCTCTGTTATGAAATCTACTGATGCACAAAGCCTCTGGTCTGTTATGAAATCTACTGATGCACAAAGCCTCTGGTCTGTTATGAAATCTACTGATGCACAAAGCCTCTGCTCTGTTATGAAATCTACTGATGCACAAGCCTCTGCTCTGTTATGAAATCTACTGATGCACAAAAGCCTCTGGTCTGTTATGAAATCTACTGATGCACAAAGCCTCTGCTCTGTTATGAAAATCTACTGATGCACAAAGCCTCTGGTCTGTTATGAAATCTACTGATGCACAAAGCCTCTGCTCTGTTATGAAATCTACTGATGCACAAAGCCTCTGGTCTGTTATGAATCTACTGATGCACAAAGCCTCTGCTCTGTTATGAAATCTACTGATGCACAAAGCCTCTGCTCTGTTATGAAAATCTACTGATGCACAAAGCCTCTGGTCTGTTATGAAATCTATTGATGCACAAAGCCTCTGCTCCGTTATGAAATCTACTGATGCACAAAGCCTCTGCTCTGCTATGAAATCTACTGATGCACAAAGCCTCTGCTCTGCTATGAATGCAAGAAAATCACAATAGAAATCGCACAGAAGTCAAGGACTGAAGGCATCCATCTGTGTCATCCATTTAATCAAGAAGAAAGCCTGGTGTGTTTTAAAACACACTGACAAACAGGATCTGCATGCATGTGTGTTGGTTAACATACAAACTCTGAGGATCTGCATGCATGTGTGTTGGTTAACATACAAACTCTGCATGCATGTGTGTTGGTAAACATACAAACTCTGAGGATCTGCATGCATGTGTGTTGGTTAACATACAAACTCTGAGGATCTGCATGCATGTGTGTTGGTTATCATACAAACTCTGAGGATCTGCATGCATGTGTGTTGGTTATCATACAAACTCTGAGGATCTGCATGCATGTGTGTTGGTTATCATACAAACTCTGAGGATCTGCATGCATGTGTGTTGGTTATCATACAAACTCTGAGGATCTGCATGCATGTGTGTTGGTTAACATACAAACTCTGAGGATCTGCATGCATGTGTGTTGGTTAACATACAAACTCTGAGGATCTGCATGCATGTGTGTTGGTTAACATACAAACTCTGAGGATCTGCATGCATGTGTGTTGGTTAACATACAAACTCTGAGGATCTGCATGCATGTGTGTTGGTTAACATACAAACTCTGAGGATCTGCATGCATGTGTGTTGGTTAACATACAAACTCTGAGGATCTGCATGCATGTGTGTTGGTTAACATACAAACTCTGAGGATCTGCATGCATGTGTGTTGGTTAACATACAAACTCTGAGGATCTGCATGCATGTGTGTTGGTTAACATACAAACTCTGAGGATCTGCATGCATGTGTGTTGGCTAACATACAAACTCTGAGGATCTGCATGCATGTGTGTTGGCTAACATACAAACTCTGAGGATCTGCATGCATGTATGTTGGTTAACATAAAAAACTCTGAGGATCTGCATGCATGTGTGTTGGTTAACATACAAACTCTGAGGATCTGCATGCATGTATGTTGGTTAACATACAAACTCTGAGGATCTGCATGCATGTGTGTTGGTTAACATACAAACTCTGAGGATCTGCATGCATGTATGTTGGTTAACATACAAACTCTGAGGATCTGCATGCATGTGTGTTGGTTAACATACAAACTCTGAGGATCTGCATGCATGTGTGTTGGTTAACATACAAACTCTGAGGATCTGCATGCATGTGTGTTGGTTAACATACAAACTCTGAGGATCTGCATGCATGTGTGTTGGTTAACATACAAACTCTGAGGATCTGCATGCATGTGTGTTGGTTAACATACAAACTCTGAGGATCTGCATGCATGTGTGTTGGTTAACATACAAACTCTGAGGATCTGCATGCATGTGTGTTGGTTAACATACAAACTCTGAGGATCTGCATGCATGTGTGTTGGTTAACATACAAACTCTGAGGATCTGCATGCATGTGTGTTGATTAACATACAAACTCTGAGGATCTGCATGCATGTATGTGGTTAACATACAAACTCTGAGGATTTCTTGACAAGTATTGGTCTGGTATGGCCAGCATAATCTGAAGAGGCATGCACACATGAAAAACACGCAGCAAAGCCTACGTAGCAAAGCCTACGTAGCAAAGCCTACGCAGCAAAGCCAAACGTAACATACGGTTTGTGGGCGACCCGCATCATAGCTCTTGTCGACATAAAGCAACAACATGCCTATGATGGAAAAGGGCAAGACAGTCCCGGTCATCACCAACCCCCCTGTAACACAGCCTCCGATACATTATTCAGGCGAGCAAATTATCATTCTTGATGCCATACAGAGTATAGTGAATGTCTTTCGTATGAGGCTCTGCATGTGTACAATCACAACCAACTGCAAACGCCGAGGATTATACACAACATATATGCATGGCAGTTTAAGGCAGGAAAACAGACCTGCCTACTCATGTTGTGCTCATCAGTAATAACCACAGAGATTTCAGTAATTTTGCATTTCCTTCAGTAATTTCCACGGACGCGTAATACACGGCGTTTTTGAACAAATGTGTACAAAACTCCAACTACATTTTTAACATTGAACAAATAATGTGTACAAAACTCCAACTACATTTTTAACATTTTAACAAAAAATATAAACAGTAAAAAGGAACAAAAACAACAAAGCAGAATTAAAATACCTTGGGATGATGGCAGATGACGGACTCAGGACAGGAGTTTCAGGTCAATTCAAAGGTGATATATTTGACAGTTTGTAACTTACACAGCAGTCACCACAGATGACACCATGATGAAGAACCTAATGTACAACCCCCCCCCCCCCCCCCCCCCCCCCCCCCCCCCCCACAAAAAAAAAAAAAAAAAAATATATGTGTGTGTGTCCCTGAGCTGTGCTGACAAGATAGTGGCGAAATGAAAAGGACCTTTTCATTTTCGCCACTATCTTGTCAGCACAGCTCAGGGACAAGTTGTTTTCGCAGATCAGCTCACACAACAGTCTTTCTGCGTTGGTGATCTTCCGTGTGTGGGTCTGACGGCTGCTCTCGCTGGATTTCGTAAACAACGATGTGATCTTCTGACTGGAGGCACTCGCAGCTGTCTCTTTGTGCATTTTCCCCGAGATATGGCGCTTGCAGTCATTTGCTCCCCATGTCCGATGGAGAAGTCTGAATTGCACACCGAGCAGAAATGAGTATACAAATCCAGGTCCATGCCAAGGCCAAGTCCGCGTGTATTTACTTCGGAACACTTGCTTCTTCGCCTTCTTCCGTTGTGGCACAGTGGTTTTTCGAACCCTCGTCATCGGTTTCATGCAAACGTTTAGAAGATTTCTCCGCCATTTTCACAATCGCCGGCAAAAAATCGGTTGAAACTTTGTCTTACAATGGCTGAACAAAAAGCTTCGAATGGCGCGCACAGATGTGATGGTGTGTCGTGTTGGCCCACAGCACCACATTGACCAATCGCAAGTTCCGAACCATCTGGTTTCGGCTTGAGTCAAGGGAAGTTACTCTGCGGTCTCGGAAAGGTCTAGCAGTCGACAATTTTTCGAGTCTGAAATTTGCGTAGTTTTTCAATTTTCTTTTCCGTAATTTCGCACGGAAAATCGTACCTCCGTAATGGGGGGTTAATTTCCGTAAAATTACGGACGATTACGGAAGGGTAGGCAGGTCTGGGAAAATGAGAACTCCCTGACCTTGACTAGCTGGGCTGTGGAGGGAGCGGCCTTGAAGATGATCCAGTCGTCCACAGCAATACAGTTCTGTCCACTGTCCTGCACACCATCCATGCATCAGTGAAGGCGATTATTTACATCGTTTTGCATATTCACTGCCTCACATTTTATCTTTTACCTATCTATCTGAAAAGAGAGAGATAGAATTTGACATCTCCACTCTCTTACACAATACACGTATATCATTTTGCATATTCGGTATCTAAATCATATGTGTACACCATTGCATAAATCCACACCCTCACGTTCTACATATTACACCATTTTACATATTCACTGCCTCATACGTACACATCATTTTGGTTATGCACAGCCACACATACACATACATCATATTGTATATTCACTGCTTCACATTATACATGTATGTAATCCACTGCCTCACAATGTACATGTATACCTTTTTTCTTATACTGCCAGTCCAAAACAAGTACCTTAAACTCTACTTGGCATGAACAAGCCATTTGTAATCAGGCCGCCCAAACTAAAAATTTGAGAAGGGAGGTAAACTCTGTTCCCTCAATGAGCTCATATTATTCCAGTCATTCCAGTCTGACCAATCTTCACTGAAGATATATCAAATTCATTAGTGACTTATCTTACAAATCCGTCAGTAAAAGATGCCAAGTTTCCTTCATTACCTTGGCAAGAACGCACACTCCCTTGTGTTCTTTGGAAAACGACACTGCAGTTATTGTCTGGATGCTCCCTATGGACTATGTTTCTTTGCGTTTCTTTCTCACACCAACTGACCAAGTCATGGCTGCATCTGGCCTTCAAATGGATACCCCAAAACACATCATTTTCTGTCTTGCAAAATGACTCCCTCCCCCCTGACTATGATTTCACTGACTCAGTACACTACACAACCATCATCAGTTGCTTTTACCCTTTATTTTTCTGTGTTTATTTTAGCTTGTTTTCAGTCACACTGCCGAGGGTTCCTTTTTCTCCTCAAACTGTAACTTCATCTCCGATCTGCCTGGCTTGATTTCGTTGGTGTTCACTGCTGGATACTCTCACGGCCTGCCTTGTACATAACCTGAGCTTCCCTTGAGAATGAGGCAACACTTGGTGCTCTGTGGTCACTTACATTCATTGAATTAACCTTCATTTCTCTGCACTGTCTGAGGCCACCGTGAACCACACTGAATGACTTGCTCCGGGTGAAATAATACAGTGTGAAATGAATCACTCTGGGACAAATGTACTGAAAGAATGTTCTGTAGCCCCTGTCTTTCTCTCTCTTAGCTCTTTTCCTTTTTTTTTTTTTTGCATTCCTTGCATTCTTGCTCCTTTCTTTCTTCTACCTTCCATCTGATGAACCAATACCTTGCCCCCAGCTTTCCTCTCTCTCTCTCATAGCTACATGCTATTTGTACTAGACTGCAGAAATGTGTCACAACCTACTTCTCTCTACTCCTCCTACCCCAAACATCACACACAGGTCATGCACATAAAACATATACATATATACAAACAAGGGTGCATGACTGCCCTCACACACACACACACACACACAAACACCAGGGATGAAAAGAGTTTTTTAAAAAAAAGAGGAGATTGGCGGGGATCTGGGGGTTCACCATGGGCCCCCAGTGGGGTACATGGGCACTCTACGAGTGGAAGTACTTAGAGTAGGAGTCAAACTATCTTTGGAAATTAAACGTAGATTGTTGCATACCCAATGATCTGAAAACATGCTGTAATGGTGTGGGAAACACACACATTTTCTGTTGGTGACTGGGACGCTCGATGTGATCTCTGATTGCCACAAAGCCACGACTACCAAAGTAGACACGTTTTTGGCAAGGTTCGCAAAATACTTCAAATTCGCCGTCTTTGTCATGTTTTCTTATTACATCCGCGACTCTGCAGTCACACACGTCCTTCTGCTGCCACTCGGTCTTCTAGTGGTTCACATACTTCTTTCTTTTTTTTTCGTTTTGTTTGCACTCACTGGCGGCAAACTCTCACTGTGAATCGACGCCATGATGAGAAATGATACTGGAAGGAAACAGAATGAGAACTACGCCGTTTGAGAACATTACCGACAGAGAAGAAATTCGCTGTGCAGACAAGTTGAGATCGTTTCTGAGCATCATTCTTCGAATAATTTTTCGGCGGAGACTTTTTCTTTCGGCGGAGATGCGAAAAAATAACGGCGGAGACGGCGGAAACGGCGGAGGAGTTTTCATCCCTGAACACACACACAACACACACATGCACGCACGCACACTCTTACACACACGCATGTACACACATTCTTACACACACACACTTACACACACTCTTACACACACACGCACGCACACTCTTACACACGCACGCACACACACACTCTTACACACACACACACACACACACACACACACACACATTCTTATCTTACACACACACACACACAAAGAATACACAAGGCAAGGCAATGATTACCCTCAGAATAGTGATGTTTCCCCCAAAGAAGAGCAGTGGGTAGGGCGACACCATGGTGCAGTCATGGACGTACACCTGACGAAAAAGACGTCTGTGTGACACACACTCTGCTGGGAATTGGTACAGGTCTGACAACAGTTCACGTTGAATTACAGCCCAGCCAACTACAAACAGCCCTTGCACATCTCACTTCAACACTCTTTCAGTGCATGCTTCAAGTCTCTTTTATGTGTGCACACACACACACTAATACACACAATCTATACATATGCATGCCATCTCTACATCCATACTCACACATAATCCCAATACACACACTCATAAACTCCACACATGGGTTCTTACACATGTCCCTCCACACACACACACTTGATTTCTGCTCACAAACATAAAATCTAGACATATCCTATCTTTACACAGGCATTCATATCATGTCTCTACATATATAAACATACACATGCTCTCTCACTCACACACAAAATCTCCCCCCCCCCTTTCCCTTACCCCTCACCTTCCTCATACATACACATATACCCTCTCTCTCTCCACCCCCCTCCCACCCACACACATTACACAAAATCACACACACACACACACAAACACACACACCTGTGTAGTCCCTTACCTGTGTGGTTTTCAACATATGATAGTAGACCAGCCACTTGGACTCAAATTGTGTTTCCCGGCAGTTGACAGACTTCGGGTGAACCGACACTTTACCCCCTCCATTCTTGGTGTGAAGGCTCACCATCCTAATTGTACAACACACACACACACACACACACACATGCACACGTACGCTAATTATAACTGCAGCAATGGCAATATTTGTCAAATATGATTGCAATAATCTCCTGAACGTAGTTTAAAAAAGTAAACAAATAAATTGAAAAAAGATGGTATATAAAGATGGTATATAAAGATGGTATATAAAGATGGTATATAAAGATGGTATATAAAGATGGTATATAAAGATGGTATATAAGCAAAACAGTCAAACAAGACAAAGCAAGATTTTTTTTTAAAAGAGGAAAAAAATGAGGCAAAGAAAGACAGTAATGTAAGAAAGTAACCAGCCGCCGTGGTGAAGTGGTTAGCGTCGCAGACTCCGGCTGGGAGGTCGTGGGTTCAGATCCATCAGTCATGTGGATTTTTCTGCCCCGACCGGCTCCTACCCAGAGTTGAGTTTGCTGCGGACTCAGTTGGGAAGACTGGGACCACGCAGTCAAGTTTCATTCACTAAATGGATGCGTTTCTGAGAGTGCTGCTCAAATTTCCTGACCAACACTGCAGGTGCCTGTATCTCTCAGGCCTGGTTGACGCCGAGATATATTATGAAAGGAAGCGTAGAGTACAGCCCTGTCATGTAGTCTCAGACTGAAATGAAAATCCGTAGCATCATCTTAATCATCCTCATTCTCATCAATCAGCATTTTTTTTAAAAAGCCTCAAATTCTGTGGCCCTTCATGCCCTGCTCTCATGGTGACCTCAGTTTCGATGTCCTCCCCACGTCTGTGGTCTTGGTTTGGTTCCGTCGGGGTCACCGTATCGGCGAGCCCATGGGGGCTGTCGTTGGACGGACATGGTGGTGCCCTCCGGAGGAAGAGCTCACTCACGCCGGCTCCACGACTAAGCAATTATTGTCGTCAGTAGGGGGCTTAGTAGGTGGTGTCCTGCACACTGTTAGATCAGAACAGGCGCCACTGAACACCACCGAAGTGACTCGGCTACAGTGCCAGTGTCTCCTCCAGTTGGTTGCCTCTTGACGACCTGACACTGACTGCTCCCTGTGGATTGCCGGTGCCGGGCTGTGGCGGGGCTGACTGGGCTGTGGCTGTGGACGGGGTGTCGGAATGAGCGGTGTGGGTGCACTGCCTCTGAGGTGGCGCAGAGGTTGGGAAAGCAAAAAAAAAAAAAAAAAAAAGTGTAAGAGGAAGTTTTGTGAAGTAAAAGCGAAGTAAGAAAGTAAAGTAACAAATGAAAGCAATATAAAAATGTCCTCTCAACCTCATTTTCAATGAACCCGTCCCATCAAGCGCCTTACCTCCCCTTGGTGCGGACACACCCTAAGGTCGTCCAAACAAACAAAAAGTATCTGAAGAGAGTTATCTAAATCCTCCTTCAATATGCCCGCAACATTCCTTCAGTATATATCCGGTCTGATCTCCCTTGAAAACACCAAGCATGACTAAGGCATTTGTCCGGACAGCAGTTATGACAAAATAAGAACAATAAGAAATCAAAGCATGGTGGTAAAGTAAGCTGTACCATAAAGTTAAAGAAAATGAAGTGAGACACTGAAACAGAGAAATGTACAGTAATGAAAAGAAAGTCAAAGAACGTAAATAAGTAACCAAGGTAGTTCTGTAAGGAAAAAAGAGTAAAGGGAAAACTGAGTAATGTGATGAAAAAGGATGAAGTGAAAACTGAGTAATGTGATGAAAAAGGATGAAGTGAAAACTGAGTAATGTGATGAAAAAGGATGAAGTGAAAACTGAGTAATGTGATGAAAAAGGATGAAGTGAAAACTGAGTAATGTGATGAAAAAGGATGAAGTGAAAACTGAGTAATGTGATGAAAAGGATGAAGTGAAAACTGAGTAATGTGATGAAAAAGGATGAAGTGAAAACTGAGTAATGTGATGAAAAAGGATGAAGTGAAAACTGAGTAATGTGATGAAAAAGGATGACTGAGTAATGTGATGAAAAAGGATGAAGTGAAAACTGAGTAATGTGATGAAAAAGGATGAAGTGAAAACTGAGTAATGTGATGAAAAAGGATGAAGTGAAAACTGAGTAATAGTGATGAAAAAGGATGAAGTGAAAACTGAGTAATGTGATGAAAAAGGATGAAGTGAAAACTGAGTAATGTGGTGAAAAAGGATGAAGTGAAAACTGAGAAATGTGATGAAAAAGGATGAAGTGAAAACTGAGAAATGTGATGAAAAAGGATGAAGTGAAAACTGAGTAATGTGATGAAAAAGGATGAAGTGAAAACTGAGAAATGTGATGAAAAAGGATGAAGTGAAAACTGAGTAATGTGATGAAAAAGGATGAAGTGAAAACTGAGTAATTGGTGAAAAAGGATGAAGTGAAAACTGAGTAATGTGGTGAAAAAGGATGAAGTGAGCAGGAAAACACATAAAAGACACTCAGTGAAGAAACGAGCAAAGTGAGGAAATGAAAGTAACCAAAAGCAGGCAAGAAAGTAAATTATGTAAAGTAACCAAGTAAGCAAACAAAGTTATGTAACTATGCAAGTGGCAAGTACCAAGTAAACAAAGTTATGTAACTATGCAAGTGGCAAGTACCAAGTAAACAAAGTTATGTAACTATGTAAGCGGTAAGTACCAAGTAAACAAATAAAGTTATGTAATTATGTAAGCAGCAAGTACCAAGTAAACAAGAAAGTTATGTAACTATGTAAGCGGTAAGTAACCAAGTAAACAAATACAGTTATGTAACTATGTAAGCGGTAAGTAATAGAAAAGCTGCCAGTGACTGAACCCCAGGACCCACTTGTATGGTGGGGCACCAGGCTTAGGAGTCTTGTCCACTTTGGCCACATGGGGGTACAGCCCCGCACACAGCACTGCTTTCACCAAGCTCAGATCCTCTGGAAAAAAAACAACAACAAAATGTGAGTCAAAAATTAACATTTAAAGTACTACATGAGTCTACCAAGACATGTCTAATAATGACCAATTTTGTTTTCTTTCTTTTCAACCCAAGTAACTCATGGGATACATAAAAAAATATATATCTACATATGCACCAAATGGTAAATCAAACAATTATTTCAGGTTTTCAAAGTAAATGACTGTAACCTGCAACCTCAGACATATCCAACGATTATTATCAACACTCACACGGATGAACACAAGCACAGATATAAGGACACATACACACATAAACACAGGACAGTTAAACACATTTTGCAACTGATTCTGTAACCTGTCTCTCTGTTTCACACACACACACATACACCGGCTTCAAGTTTTACTAATTCTTTTCGTATTATTCAGGGCACAGTGAATAAAATCTCTATAGCACTTACGTACCACCATCACATGAAACAAGAACACAAAAGGGAAACACATATGCATTCACGTGAATCTTTTTGGGTGATGCACAAAACTTACCTGTGGAACACTGTAACTTAGCAATTGAAAAGAAAAAAAAAAAAGAAAAAAACTGCATGACCAGAAGCAGTGACATATTTTCATCAAGTTGAATATACCTCATTAATCTTAGCTGATGACTTTAATCACCTGACGAGAAACTGCCAAGATCAAACACAGATTTGAGGAACGTGTATCACCTAAAATAAATTTTATCTGAGGGACATCCGCATGACCAGGGCTGATGGTTCTAATGGGATATCCTTTGTGGCGGCTAATGCATCCATATCGGGTAACCCCAGGAACCACTAGGGCACTCGCCCTCCTCCTTTTACTATGAATTCTGCTATTGTCTGACATGGTACAGTATATGACGCCAAAATGGGGAGTTTGTATTATACTCCCTGTTTGGCTAGTATACTTACCATGTCAGACTCTAATGCCTGCCCTACCTTCCCCGCTAGCGCCAAGGTTCTGGGGTTACCTTGCGCGTAGGCCTCGATGAATGACGTATGGGAGACTTACACTGGCTTCTCCCTACGGCGGAAGTGGGTTGGGCACCACGTGACTGTCTTATCACTGCATTAGCCACACAAAAACTTCGGCCTGGCAGAGCAGACTAACTGCCGTGAATGCTATTGTCTGACATGGTAAGTATACTAGCCAAACAGGGAGTATAATACAAACTCCCCATTTTTTCTTTCTAGGATCCAAGTATTGAGGGCTTTACAGGATAAACTGGATTCATATCCAAAAGCATCCACCAACACATGCACACAGTTTTGCTTTTCATTCTGTCAGTCATTTTTTTCTTACTTGAATATCATACACACACACACACACACACACACACACACACACACACATACATAATCAATTTATCCCACACTTCCATACATTCCTTCTCTCCGTCCCCCTCTCATTCACTGAAGAAGAAATAAACAAAAATGGCCCACACAACACCAAACACACAGACAGCCCGATGCCAGAGCACTGACCGGAATGGATGTTGGACTGAGAGTCTCTGGGGTTCTTGCTGGACACAAAGTTCAGATCATACAGCAGCTCAGCCAGCTGCTTCTTCATGTCTTTCAGCATCTGCACAGGCAGGCACACGTCACCTGTGACATGGTCAGTCATCTGCACAGGCAGGCACACGTCACCTGTGACATGGTCAGTCATCTGCACAGGCAGGCACACG
Source organism: Conus ventricosus (assembly GCA_018398815.1). NCBI lineage: Eukaryota > Metazoa > Mollusca > Gastropoda > Neogastropoda > Conidae > Conus > Conus ventricosus. The sequence continues at coordinate 4,493,532 of CM031611.1, forward strand.
TCACCTGTGACATGGTCAGTCATCTGCACAGGCAGGCACACGTCACCTGTGACATGGTCAGTCAATGGTGATGCATGCATGTGCACACAATTGCATGCATGCTGGAATTTGTGCCTATCAACACATAAATACATGGGTGTGCTCTCATGCAGACATGCGCTCATTTCTGTGCATGCACGTTTAAATGCACATACATATGTGTGCACATATACAGACGAGACCTCACATGCATGCACTCTTGCTCACTCACACACACACACAAATGCTACATGCATACATTTAGAAACACAAACCTACAGACGCATTCTTAATCTTTTCAACATCCATCCATAGACCACACACACACACACACACAAACACACGCGCGCGCACACACACACACACACACACCACACACATCACACACACACACACACACACACACACACACACACACAGAGTGTTGCACTAACTCGTAAAGTGTTCATGGAGAGGAAGTAGTCCAACAGTACACACACACATGCACACACAGAGTGTTGCACTGACTCGTAAAGTGTTCATGGAGAGGAAGTGGTCCCAACAGTACACACACACACACAGAGTGTTGCACTAACTCGTAAAGTGTTCATGGAGAGGAAGTGGTCCCAACAGTACACACACACACACAGAGTGTTGCACTAACTCGTAAAGTGTTCATGGAGAGGAAGTAGTCCCAACAGTACACATACACACACACAGAGTGTTGCACTAACTCGTAAAGTGTTCATGGAGAGGAAGTGGTCCCAACAGTACTGGCGATCAGTCCCCGTGAAAAGCTTCTCTCCCAACCCTGCACAAAGAAAGGGGAAAATGGACCATCACTTTCACCAACATTCCACAGGAAAATAGACCATCACTTTCACATTCCACAGAAAAAGGGACCATCACTTTCACACATATTCCACAGGAAAATGGACCATCACCTTCACACACATTCCACAGGAAAATGGACCATCACCTTCACAAACATTCTACAGGAAAATGGACCATCACTTTCACATTCCACAGAAAAATGGACCATCACTCTCACAAACATTCCACAGGAAAATGGACCATCACTTTCACACACATTCCACAGGAAAATGGACCATCACCTTCACAAACATTCCACAGGAAAATGGACCATCACCTTCACAAACATTCCACAGGAAAATGGACCATCACTTTCACACACATTCTACAGGAAAATGGACCATCACTTTCACACACACATTCCACAGGAAAATGGACCATCACCTTCACAAACATTCCACAGGAAAATGGACCATCACTTTCACACACATTCCACAGACATGTCCCTTTGGAGCCACATTCACCTGCCTGTCTGTCAGGCATGTGTTCATACTAAATGCTGAGGACAGAAGCATACTTCCCCTTTGTGCATGTGCTTTTCTCACATATATGTTTATGTCTTCAGGGATTCATTCGTAAATATGAATGACAATTTACAGTATTCGGGTGCTTTTTGTGTTTACACATTCATGGCATTTTGGATTATAGGGCGCATGCTTTAAATTTGTCCTTTAAATCCAATTTTAACCACACACAGGACGCAGCACAATTCGATACTTACACAGAAATGACAAAGCAAAAACAAAAAAAAACAAAAAAAAAAGATCAAAACTCAGGGAAATAAGACCAATTATCCTAAAGATCTGATAAGTAATCTAAAACAAATACAAAAAAAAACAATAAATAAATAACCAGAATAAACTGATCAAATCTGAAAGTACTGTTCACAGCTTTCAGCTGTATAAAACATGGTATGTTCTTCCTCATCTTTACAATTGTTAAATGACACAAGTTACTTTCATTACTATCAATGCTGTTTTGAATTTTTTGTACCACTTCATCCACGAGAACCATGTGAACTTACTTGATCTGCCTGCCTTCAAAACAACAATTTGCCATCCATGCACGCACACCCGCGCACATACACACACAACTGGAAGAAAATTGCCAAATAACAGTTTTGTCACCCTGACACTCCAGATGAGAAAGGTCATGCAAGTTAAGTAATTTTAACAACTTTCGGCACCAATGAGAACTGCATACCTTTGGAATAAAAACCAAAAGTTACAATCAAAAGTGTCACTCTGCCAGCTGAGTGGCATTTGATGTGCACTGAAAACCCATCAATTTGAAGGGCTGTAACAGTAAAGTTCATATACTAAAGTGAATCAATTCATGACACACACACATACACACACACAAACACAAATTGCCATATGCAGTGGACACAGAGGTATGAAGAAACAGGAATATATTAACTCATTGCCGCCTCGTCGATCACATGGCGGGCGACGGCTTGAGTGCTTGGCACCGATGCATCGCCCACCAGGTGATCGACGGTTTTACTCAAATTTTCACATGTAACTGTGCGGTCTAAGGGAAACAATCTTGGTATCTACAGAAAGCCGAGGATTTCCTCTCTTATGTGGTACTTTCCCGTAGTGTATATCTCGCATTTAATTCTACTTTTTTGCTCATGTTATGGGATAGCTAGAGATAACTCTAGCCGCCCGTGTTCATCATGGTGTCGGCACTGAAGCATCAGCGAGTCGTAGCGAACAGAAACATCTTTTTTCAAGAAGTAATTGAAAGAATAATGGAAGAAGGATCAGATGAAGAACTGGAACTGTTTTCCGAACTTGCCAAACTTTTCTGAACTGTTTTCCGAACTTGCCGAATCAGACAGAAAGGATATGAGTGACGATGGCGAGTTGCACATACCAAATGATGATGAAGTTTTTGCATATTTTCTTCAAATATGTGACAGCAGCACTCTGTTTGAAGTCTGGACCATGCATACAGCTGTGTGTGTGAAAGATACATTGTTTCTATGTGTTTACTACAGGTATGATTATATTAATTTTTCACCCATACCTACGTGGAGAAAAAGTTTTTGCTGATAGCTGTTTGCCTACACTTTTCAAACCAGTGGTGAGTGAAGTGTGTACTGAGCACAGGATTGTAGTATTTTTATTCTAAAAGAACATGATTTGAAGTTTTCAAAAACATATAATCACTGTTGTATTCGGTTTGGTTCTGTCTGTATATTTTTTGTAAAAATACCCAAATAGTGCGTCTCAGCATGTCACGGTTGTGGCAGACAGCTGTGTCTTCAATGAGTTAGGAGAGTATTACTGATCTTTTGCTCTGGAATATTTGTGTGCTGGTCTATACTAAATTCATCTACCAATAAAGATTCTGAATAAAGACTCCCTCCATGTAAAGATGTGGGTTTTTTTCTGTCACATTTGAGTCTTGATCTATGCTATCTTTACCCACCCACTAACACCCAGTCCCTTGACCTTTTCAATCCTTCCAGTCAACAATCTGAGCAGCCTTTTCTGCCTGTACAGCATAGATTGATTCAAACATAGGAGAAACTTCATTTCTACTTTTAATATCTCAAAAATTATTTCAACAGAGGCTTACAATTTCATTCATTTTTTTTTTTTTTTTAAATGTTTTGTATCACCATATTTGAATTTCATGTCAGGGTGATGCTGCACTTCCTGACAGTTGATGCTTTGACAAATTCAAATATTATACAATTCTTTGCACAACCCTGTTTCTGAATGTAAACATTAAAAACACCACTCATTTGAATTTCTCGGCCAAATTCAACTATGGCAAGAGATTCTGCGTGAATTATCTCCCTTTCCTATACATTTTGCGTATATGAGCTTCTTTGCTTGAATGCTACTCAGCCAGAGGCTGAAAACAACATTCAGCAGTACCCAAACAGCATTTGTGCTTAGACTAAAATGACTTAGAGGCTTGCTTTTGCTGGAACATTTCTGGCATGGTCTACGGATCTCTGGAGGACCTCTGCCGGACGGCAGCCTTCATCAGTGCATCTGGGGTTCCTGTCTGAGCGAACGAAGAAGAAGAAGAGAAAGTCATGGTCTGTACTACATTGTTCTGTAATATTTCTTTGTCTACGCAAGATGCCCTCCAAACAAAGAACCTCCTCTCTAAACATAGTTTTTCTGGAACATTTATGTCTTTGCCTACACTTTGGTTTACCTCCCAACAAAGGCTTCCACCCTGTTCAGACCCTGAATGTTTACCATTTCTGTCCAAATCGACAGGTTCCACGACTTTCCTTCTGAAACCTGTACCATTAAAAGATTTTACTGACAAACTCTTCCCCGTGTCAAAACAAAATGTGTACTGTTTAAAGCGCACACAGTGCCACAGTGCCAAATGCAGCACCATCCTTTCACTGGAATGGAAAATCCCTCAGAGGCCTGAGCAGGCTGCGGCAAGCTGCTGTTGGTATACAATGAACGCCAGGGATTTCCACTCTACGGGCTGTTGCGGGACAAAACATCAAAGAGTTACATAGCTTCCACCTCACTAACAGAAACTAGCTTGCATACCACAGACTCAAGACAACCTCTCTACACGATATACAGGACTGTATTCTACTTGAAACAAATCAAATCAAACTATGTTGCTTTAAACCCTGCCGACCACAAAAGCCATATCACAGCTGCATGGGTGAAACCTACAAAACTTGATTTGACTGAAATTAGGCCGGGGTCCAGGGGCCGCCTAGGCCCCGGCGGGGTACAGGGCAGCGCCCCGTTGGGGGGTCCAGGGGGGCGAAGCCCCCCGGGCGAAATTGATTTTTAAAATTTTTTAGGCCAATTTCGTTGGCTCTCCTGCACCAGAAAAAGCTTAATTGTAACATGATTTCTGCAGTAAAAAGCTTAACTGTAACATGCTTTTGTGAGTTACTGTTAGACTTTATGTTCCATTAATTCATTTAAATGAATAAAAATAATATTCATGGCTTATTGTACAAGCTCAGGAAAGTTAAAGTCTAAAAGTGTAGAAATAAACCAGAATATAAAAGCTCAAAAAGGGAAATTTTTCTCACCCAATCTGAACTGATCAAAACATTCAAAAAATCAACAAAATTTCCCCACAAATTGTTTAAAATGGTCACTTTACTATTTGAATCAAGACTGTGTGTAAAAAGAATATACATGCTCACACATTTGAGATGCACAATGAGGAACCAAAGTAGCCTTATTCTTGCCGGCACCATTTGTCTTTTAAGTTCAAAGAATCACACCATTTTAAATAAGGAGAAATCAAAGTTGACATGTTGTCAGCACATTTTGTCTTTCCTAGCAACCACACCACATATAGAAAATGGATGAACAAAGGTGGCCTTCTTATCTTGTCAGTTCCTCTTGTCCTCACTGTCAAAAAGCCACCATACACATGAAGTATAATTCATCCTTTCAATCATTTTCAGAATTGTCCATCAATAAAGTGCAAAGCTGTCATCCACATTTCTATCATTTTCCATGGTGTCAAACAAAAGCAAGGACGAGTCATTATAATTCCTGTTGATTTTGATTAAGCAGTCATATACTGATGAAATTCTCTTGCCCTGTCAAACAATGAGTGGTAAAGAAAACTATAAAAAAAAAAAAAAGTAAAGTGTAGGGATTCAGGTCATTTCTGTTTTTCCACCTTTTCTTTTCCTAAAAAAGTATCATAACAAACATGATTTTTTTTAAGGAAAGGAACTAAAAAATAAAAATAAAAACAAACAAACAAAATGAAAACTGACAACAACCACCCCCCCCCACTAAATTCTCAATCTAAGAATCCCATTACCCCCCACCCACCACCTGAAAGTAATATATAAAAAAAAGGAAATTTAGGCCTACTCTTTAAAAAATCCAAACAATAAAAAAATTGGAAAATTTTCCACCCCTGATACACATTAGGCCTAAATTACTCCCACCCCACCAAAAATATCAACTAGAAGTATAATTAGCCCCCCCCCCCCCCCCCAACCCCCCCCAATCAACTTTTTAAATTCGATTCTAATTACTTTAGCAAAGAATACAAAATGTTAACTCGCCTTCATGTTTTTCTTATGCTCTGGGTGATTAGCATGGCTTCGAAGTTTCTTTTTTCCGTTCGCTCCGTAACTGATCGTTTTTGAACAAACGAACAGAAACACGTGCCGGCCACATTTATTTTCTTGCATCATTTGCGATATTCATTGCCGTCGTCATCAGTTTCGTTTAGCCATTGTCATCTCCATTTGTTTTTAATTTGGCCCTCGACGCATGCTACTGGATCTCCTTCTTTCAAAAAAGCCATGACTACTTAATTTCTGGAGCACCGTCCAAACTTTCGTTGTCAGTCAGACGCGCCAATGAAGATGTCGGAAACACAGAAACAGCTACTTCCGGTATGAGATGGAAAACTTGGATCGAACACAAAATCGGAACCGATAAATCGTTTTTTTTTTTTTTTAAATTGACGGAAGTTCCGTCAAGACTGAAAGTCATTTTGACGGATTTCCGTCCATAGACGGAAAAAGTTTCACCCATGCAGCTGAAACACTATGAAAAACAAAAGAAGAAAAAGTGAGAAAATTAAAATGCAAATCAAAATGCAAAGTTAAAACTCAATAACCTTAAAACAAGGTCTGACCACTTCTTTTAACATTTTATTCTATTTCCAACACCACCACTCTCAGCGGTGAACGACAAGGAAGAGGACAGCGGGTGACCTACCTTCAATTTCCAACACCACCACTCTCAGCGGTGAACGAGAGGGAAGAGGACAGAGGGTGACCTACCTTCATGGCGTTGATCAACACCACCACTCTCAGCGGTGAACGACAAGGAAGAGGACAGCAGGGTGACCTACCTTCATGGCGTTGATCAACACCACCACTCTCAGCGGTGAACGACAAGGAAGAGGACAGCAAGGTGACCTACCTTCATGGCGTTGATCAACACCACCACTCTCAGCGGTGAACGACAAGGAAGAGGACAGCAGGGTGACCTACCTTCAATTTCCAACACCACCACTCTCAGCGGTGAACGACAGTGAAGAGGAGAGCAGGGTGACCTACCTTCATGGCGTTGATCAACACCACCACTCTCAGCGGTGAACGACAGTGAAGAGGACAGCAGGGTGACCTACCTTCATGGCGTTGATCAACACCAGGTGGTCACTCTTGCTGCCCTGGGCCAGCTCCTTCCTGGCTCTGTCAGCCTCCTTCTCCTTCCCCTGCATCGGATGGATTGAAAAAGGCATGCATACCTCTGGGCTTATCTCCTTACCCTGATTGAAGTTTCGTTTCCATTTCAACTTGTTTACAGTTATTCAACATAAAGTCAAAGTCAATCCAATGACATATCATGTTTAATATTTATCAACCATCTTTCAAAGGTATGATCATCGTTTAAGAAGGTAACAACTGAAAAATGGCGAATTTCTCTAAAAATGATGAAAATCCATCGAGAGCAGTTATGACATTCAAATAATTACATAACCCTTAACATCTTCAGACAAACACAACCATTTCCAGCTTGGTCCACTTTCACACTGGAGATGACAGAGGTTCACTCATAAGAAGTATGACTAAAGCCCACTCTTGACAGGTATGACAAAAGCCCACTCTTTAGAGCTAAGACACAGGCCCACTCTTGACAGGTATGACAAAAACCCATTCTTCAGAGCTATGACAGGCCCACTCAAAAGAGGTATGACAAAAGCCCACTCTTAAGAGCTAAAACACAGGCCCACTCAAAAGAGGTATGACAAAAGCCCACTCTTCAGAGCTAAGACACAGGCCCACTCAAAAGAGGACTGACAAAAACCGCACTCTTAAGAGCTAAGACACAGGCCCACACAAAGAGGAATGACAAAAACCCCACTCTTAAGAGCTAAGACACAGGCCCACACAAAAAGGAATGACAAAAGCCCCACTCCACGGGAGATAAGACAAAGACCTCATCACTGCAGGTATAACAAAGGCCCAATCTCCTGCAGTACAACAAAGGCCAATGATAGATATGACAAAAGCTCAATCACCAGGAGTATGAAAAAGGCCCACCACAAAAACTATCACTAATGCTCACTCACAAGGCAGATTACAAAGGTGCACTCACAAGGCGAATGATAAAGGCCCATTCACAAGGCGAATGATAAAGGCCCATTCACAAGGCAAATGATAAAGGCCCATTCACAAGGCAAATGAAAAAGGCCCATTCACAAGGCGAATGATAAAGGCCCATTCACAAGGCGAATGATAAAGGCCCATTCACAAGGCGAATGATAAAGGCCCATTCACAAGGCGATTGATAAAGGCCCATTCACAAGGCGAATGATAAAGGCCCATTCACAAGGCAAAATGATAAAGGCCCATTCACAAGGCAAATGATAAAGGCCCATTCACAAGGTAAATGATAAAGACTTGACCACAAGGCAGATGACAATGAACCACTTACAAGGAGATAACAAAGGTCCATTCCAAAGAGGAATGACAAAAGGCCCACTCACAAGGTAGATGACAAAAGGTTCCACTCACAAATTGCATGACAAAGAGGCCCACTCACAAGGAGAATGACAACCTCATAAAGAGGATTACTAAGACATAAACACCCATACACAAGGCGGATACCAAAGGCCTATTCACAAGAGGAATGACAACCATTCAATATGATGACTAAAAGGCCTATTCACAAGAGGAATGACAACCATTCAATATGATGACAAAAAGGTCTGCTCACAAGAGGAATGACAACCATTCAATATGATGACTAAAAGGTCTGCTCACAAGAGGAATGACAACCATCAATATGATGACAAAAAGGTCTGCTCACAAGAGGAATGACAACAATATCAATATGATGACTAAAAGGTCTGCTCACAAGAGGAATGACAACCATTCAATAGATGACAAAAAGGTCTGCTCACAAGAGGAACCCTACAGACCCACTTACAAGGGGATAACACAGGCACATTCACAAGAGGAATGATAATGGCCTGCTAAAAAAGACATGATTAAAAAGGTCCACTCACCAGAGGTAGGACAAAGGCCTACTAACAATGGTATGACAAAGAGCCACTCACAAGTAAGATAACAAAGACCTACTCATAAACTGGATAACTAACCACATTCACACGATCAAGCACACTAACAATGGGTATGACAAAGAGTCACTCACAAGTAAGATAACAAAGACCTACTCATAAACAGGATAACTAACCACATTCACACGATCAAGCATACTAACAGTGGGTATGACAGAGAGCCACTCACAAGTAGGATAACAAGAACCCATTCACAAACTGGATGACCAAACCACATTCACAAAATGACACAGGCACACTCACAAACTTATGGGATGACAGCCACATTCACAAGGCAATGACAATGGACGATATAGCCACACTGGCACACTCACAAGGGGAATAACGAAGGCATCCTTGAAAGAGAGACTGGCGGCGACGGTGAGGATGGGGTCCAGGCAGCAGAACATGGCCCCAAAGAGAATCATCTTCCCCGTGTGGGGTCGACTGGCATGCGTGCCAGGTGCACCCCCAGGGCAGCAGGTTTTCATCTCCATCCAGGGCGTTCTGGAAACAACAAGAGACAGACTCCAATACATTGGATGTACAATGGGATGTGATGAGTGTATGGAGTTTGTGTGTAGATCATAGGGTTGTGTGCCCTTGTTTGTGTGTGTGTGTGTGTGTGTGTGTGTGTGTGTGTGTGTGTGTGTGTGTGTGTGTGTGTGTGTTTGCATGTGCAGATATTTATGTGTGCATGATTGTTTGCCTGCAAGCATGCATGCATGTGTGTGTGTGTGTGTGTGTGTGTAGTATGTCTGTGAGCATATGAAAGACTGTATGTAAAATTAAAGCAGCAGACTTTTTTTAAATCCATTATGTTCAGCTCAGGTAAAAGCAAAATTCCAATTCTAGCAGATAAAAATCAGTGCAACAGGCCAGAAGACAGATGAAGAAGGAAAAGAACAACAAACAAAAAGAGAGCATCAGTTCAGGTCCGATCCAGTCTATTTAAAGTGTTCATAGCCCAGCCAACCCTGCTGGCCATGTCTGGACCCACTGCAAGGACTACCTACCAAGAAAAATCCCAAGTTAACACACATACACATGATCATTCCCGAATCTGACAAGATACATCCAAACCATGTTCATAACACTGTTTACACTATACTACTATAAATCTTGTTTCTGCCTTATTCAAAAGACCCACACCTCCCTACATCCCATCACCACCAAGTCAGTGGACATGCACACAAGCCTGGGTTTGACTGACCAGTTCCTGCAAGGTGACGATGGCTTTGTGCAGGCCTCCATGGATGGGGCTGCATGGCTTTGCAGACAAACGGCTCGATACGTCCCAGCTTCAGCAGCTGCCCTCATCATACGCAGAAAACCAACATGCACAATGTCAAACATCTTGAAAGGATCAAACCTCATTGTCTATGTACATTGAACATGAACAAGCATTTTCAATGAAATGGGGGAGGTGACAGGTGGAACATTTGCCAACACATGCAAGAAAGTCATGTCGTCATCTGTACTATCTCTGCCTTAGCCCTTTCCCTCCTCCTCCCTATGCAAAAATAAATAAACAAACAAATAAATGAAGATGTAAAAGATGCCATGTTGCATCATGTGTCAACAAAGTATATAAATGATAAAATGTTTGGAAGTCTACAACTTCGTAAGAATTCTTATTTGTTTGTTTTGAAAGGCAAAAGCACACTCTAGCATCCTATCATCAGAATAAACAAATTAAGGCATCAGAATAAACAAAGAATATAAATGATGAAATGTTTGGAAGTCCACAACTTCATAAAAAAATCTTATTTGTTTGGGAAAGCAAAAGCACACTATAGCATCCTACCAGCAGAAACTTCTTCACATCCAAGTCCCCTAAACCCAACAGACACTGGGCGAACAAAAGGGGACAGTGAATGAACAGACAAAAATCCCAGCGCACGCCTCTCTGTGAGACTGACCTTGATCTGCAGACACAGCTCCTCCAGGCGCGTCCTCAGCATCTCTGGAGGCAGGTAGTCGATCATCTGCAGCCACTTCAAACCTGTATACAGGTGATAGCAGTAGCCGTCCTGCACTCTGCACACACCATCACCACCATCGTCCCATACCCGCAGTCCAACGCAGCCATGACAGACATGCCAGCAACAGCGATGGCTGTCACTGTCTGAGAATTCATCACACCATTTTGATGGACAAAAAGGAAAGCTGACAGAAACCCATTCCCTGCTGGAAGCTTAGCTGCTTTCATGTTTCCAAAACACCAACCTAAATAACAGGATGTCAACAAGCCCATCTGATCGTCTGTATGCATACACACAAGAAGACATTCATCCACAAAGCACATTGGTTCAAAAGACAGTAAAAACCGTGCAGCACCTGAGACCCTCGGACCAAACATCCACTGTTCTGACCACTCTACAAACACAAAAGATTAATGTACAGCTCATTCTCCACCCCTTTCTTCCATCCTGTGACAGTACCAGAACTATTTACTCATCTTAGTCTGGTTCACATTAATGGACAGGCTAATTCACTCTCCATTTTTCTCTCTCTCTTCACTGATTGCAGAAATAGGAATTGGTCAAAAACAACCTTTTTTTTTTCGACACATGTCCCAACTATGCATGCAACAGGCACCTCACTGCTTTACAACACATCATAAACATTACTGCAGTCCATGACACATCACAATAAACATTACTGCAGTCCATGACACATCACAATAAACATTATTGCAACGCATGACACATCACAATACACATTATTGCAACGCATGACACATCACAATAAACATTATTGCTGCGCATGACACATCACAATAAACATTATTGCAACGCATGACACATCACAATACACATTATTGCAACGCATGACACATCACAATAAACATTACTGCAGTCCATGACACATCACAATACACATTATTGCAATGCATGACACATCACAATACACATTATTGCAACGCATGACACATCACAATACACATTACTGCAACGCATGACACATCACAATACACATTATTGCAACGCATGACACATCACAATAAACATTATTGCAACACATGACATATCACAATAAACATTATTGCAACACATGACACATCCCAATAAACATTATTGCAACGCATGACACATCACAATAAACATTACTGCAGTCCATGACACATCACAATACACATTATTGCAACGCATGACACATCACAATACACATTATTGCAACGCATGACACGTCACAATAAACATTACTGCAGTCCATGACACATCACAATACACATTATTGCAATGTATGACACATCACAATACACATCATTGCAACGCATGACACATCACAATAAACATTACTGCAGTCCATGACACATCACTATACACATTATTGCAACGCATGACACATCACAATAAACATTACTGCAACGCATGACACATCACAATAAACATTATTGCAACGCGTGACACATCACAATACACATTATTGCTGCGCATGACACATCACAATAAACATTATTGCAACGCATGACACATCACAATAAACATTACTGCTGCGCATGACACATCACAATAAACATTACTGCTGCACATGACACATCACAATAAACATTACTGCTGCACATGACACATCCCAATACACATTATTGCAACGCATGACATATCACAATAAACATTACTGCTGTGCAGACACATCATAATAAACATTACTGCTGCGCATTACAACATCACAATAAACATTATTGCAATGCATGACACATCACAATAAACATTACTGCTGCGCCATGACATATCACAATAAACATTACTGCAACGCATGGCACATCACAATAGACATTATTGCAATGCATGGCACATCGCAATAAACATTATTGCAACACATGACACATCACAATACACATCACTGCTGCGCATGACATATCACAATAAACATTATTGCAACACATGACATATCACAATAAACATTATTGCAACGCATGACATATCACAATAAACATTATTGCAACGCATGACACATCACAATAAACATTATTGCAACACATGACACATCACAATAAACATTATTGCAACGCATGACACATCACAATACACATTATTGCAACACATGACACATCACAATAAACATTATTGCAACGCATGACACATCACAATAAACATTATTGCAACGTATGACACATCACAATAAACATTATTGCAGCGCATGACACATCACAATACATATTATTGTAACGCATGACACATCACAATACACATTATTGCAACGCATGACACATCACAATAAACATTATTGCAACGCATGACACATCACAATAAACATTACTGCTGCGCATGACATATCACAATACACATTATTGCAACGCATGACACATCACAATACACATTATTGCAACGCATGACACATCACAATACACATTATTGCAACGCATGATACATCACAATAAACATTATTGCAACGCATGACATATCACAATAAACATTATTGCAACGCATGACACATCACAATACACATTATTGCAACACATGAGACATCACAATACACATTATTGCAACGCATGATACATCACAATACACATTATTGCAACGCATGACACATCACAATAAACATTATTGCAACGCATGACACATCACAATACACATTATTGCAACACATGACACATCACAATAAACATTATTGCAACGCAGGACACATCACAACAAACATTATTGCAAAGCATGACATATCACAATAAACATTGCAACGCATGACACATCACAATAAACATTATTGCTGCGCATGACACATCACAACAAACATTAATTGCAACACATGACACATCACAATAAACAATATTGCAACACATGACACATCACAATACACATTATTGCAACGCATGATACATCACAATACACATTATTGCAACGCATGACACATCACAATAAACATTATTGCAACGCATGACACATCACAATACACACATTATTGCAACACATGACACATCACAATAAACATTATTGCAACGCATGACACATCACAATAAACATTATTGCAACGTATGACACATCACAATAAACATTATTGCAGCGCATGACACATCACAATACATATTATTGTAACGCATGACACATCACAATACACATTATTGCAACGCATGACACATCACAATAAACATTATTGCAACGCATGACCACATCACAATAAACATTACTGCTGCGCATGACATATCACAATACACATTATTGCAACGCATGACACATCACAATACACATTATTGCAACGCATGACACATCACAATACACATTATTGCAACGCATGATAACATCACAATAAACATTATTGCAACGCATGACATATCACAATAAACATTATTGCAACACATGACACATCACAATACACATTATTGCAACACATGAGACATCACAATACACATTATTGCAACGCATGATACATCACAATACACATTATTGCAACGCATGACACATCACAATAAACATTATTGCAACGCATGACACATCACAATACACATTATTGCAACACATGACACATCACAATAAACATTATTGCAACGCAGGACACATCACAACAAACATTATTGCAAAGCATGACATATCACAATAAACATTGCAACGCATGACACATCACAATAAACATTATTGCTGCGCATGACACATCACAACAAACATTATTGCAACACATGACACATCACAATAAACAATATTGCAACACATGACACATCACAATACACATTATTGCAACGCATGACACATCACAATAAAGATTTGTTTGCCAACTCTGAGCTGGGAAAAGATGACTCCTAGAAATAACTCTACAGATTGTGAAACTTATCCACTATGTTTTGTAGCTGTCTGAAATGGAACTTTTTTGGGGGGGAGGGGGGGACCAAAATCGGGTGCCCTAGAGAATGTACTGTGGCTGAAGTGTTCTCAGTGCTGTTGTGAAGATAAGTGATCATGCTTCCATACTGTCAATATTGCAGTGGTTCAGACCGCTCAAGGAAGCAATCCATGATCCATTTTCCTTTTCTTCCAAGAGAAGGCAATTACTACCCTGGTAGAACTAGCCACTGTATTGCCAGCTAAAATACACTACAAATACTTCTTTCTCTTTTGCTTAACAGGTGGCCTTGTCTTCAGGTCATAGCACATGACTGTCATACACACACATACACATAAACACAGAAAGGTACTAATTTTCACACACACACACACAAACACAGAAAGGTACTAATTTTCACACACACACACACACACACACACACCATACACAGAAAGGTACTAATTTTCACACACACACACACACACATAAACACAGAAAAGTACTAATTTTCACACACACACACACACACACACACACACACACACACACAAACAAGGTCCCTTCATACACTTGTACCCCTCCAACATTCTCACCCTCCCTCCACCCAGGCTGGCCCAGTGGGTAAGGCATGAGACTTGTTTCAAAGTCTGGGTTTCAATTCCCACTCAAGGCAACCAGGCTGAATGAGATCTTCTCATCTAAGTCAACATCTGAGCAGACTCCAGTCCTGTCCTAGATCTTCCAATGAGACTTTAAATCAAAGACTTATGCATGAACACAAACACTGAAAAAAAATCTTGCAAACATGACTGGAGTCGAGTTTAAGCACATCATCCTGAAAGACAGAAGACTGCTACCTTTATAGTGGGATGAAAAACTCCTTAAGAACGGTGAACCTCTCAAAGTTCTAGCTTAAGAAGGAAGAAAGCAAGGAATCGCTCCCTCCTTTCTTCTGTTTACCTGCCCGCTCTATAGTGGGATGAAAAACTCTAAGAACGGTGAACCTCTCAAAGTTCTAGCTTAAGAAGGAAGAAAGCAAGGAATCGCTCTCTCCTTCCTTCTGTTTACCTGCCCGCTCTGCCACGCCTCTGCCTGGAGTTGGCACGTGACACCCACTGCGGCTCCAGACAGGTCAGTTGGTGTTGGGGTCGTAGTCCTTGACCTTGATCTTGCCGCAGTCCACCACAAACACCACATCATCGATGGTGATGCTAGACGGGACAACCACCAAAATAACAACGCTCATCAACATGGTAAAGACGCCTTCCAAGATGCTGGAACACAAATTGCTAATTAAGAAATGAAGTGAACCTCCCCCACCCCAAAAAATGGTACTTTCCACACAACTATACATAAAAGTATAACATTCTGAAAACTTATATCATAAGCTCAAAAAAACAAGGGAGCCGGAATAGCTCAGTTGGTAGAGCGCCTGACTCGTAATCTTGGTGATCCTGGGGTTGCGGTTCGAACCTCCGCCGGGGCGTTTCGGTACAGGGGATTTTTCCCTCGAGTTTAACATTGGTTCTGACTCCATTTCCCATACAGTCCTTCGAATGAGACTATAAACCGAGGTTCCGTGTGTGAACGCATGCATAACATCTTGCACACACGTAAAATCCCATCACCAACTTTCGGAAGAGAAGGCCAGTTTGGCCGTTGGTATGGATGACACGTTACACATAGCATGCACCTTCCCCGAAGATGGAGTATGGCTGCCTTAATGGCGGATAAAAAACGGTCATACACACAAAACTCCACTGCCTGTGTATACAGGCAGTGTCCGCAGGAGTATCAGCCTGCGTACGCAGAAAGAAAGAAGAAAAAAAAAAGAAAGCTCAAAATTCCCTTGTATAAAAAATCCTTTAAAAAAATTTTTTAAAAAGCTATTGTTGTTCACTTCCACAATTCCTCTCCAACTTTTCTCCCACTGAGAAGACACGCTTGAGACGCAAGTCAAACTTACGACAATGCAAAATGAATACATTGTTATCAGGGTTATTAATTTGTTTAAGGTATTTAATGATGTCACATGGCAATAAACGCTTGTCTGCCTTGAACATCCTCTCTCTCTGTCTCTCTCTGTCTCTCTCTCTCTCTCTCTCTCATTGCGTCCAAGATCCAAGCATTTGCTGCACAAAATTCTGTTAGTTTTTTTTTAAATCTCTTTCTAACCTCCAAGTCTCTCTCTCTCTCTGTTAAAAAAAATACACACACAGACTAAACTGTATCTTATGTTGATATGTGTACCATAATCAAATCAATAATGCCAGCTTTCATCCAACTACAGTTCAGGAAACAAACAAAAAAGGCTTTGGCTAGGTGCTTCAGACCTTCACACTTCAAAATAACCATTTCTGACTATACTTTGAAAACTGCTCACTTTAAAATAGACTCACAACATACAGATTAAACATGCATGTACCTGTGCACTTGCACACATACACATATAGTAATAAACACACACACACACACACACAGAGAGACTCGCACACAGACACACACACACACATCTACATTCCACACACACACACACACACACACACACACAAATACAGAGAGATGTATATCAACAGACCTGGTTTCAGCAATGTTCGTGCGATGACGATTTTGCGTACACCAGGAGGTGACGGTCAAAGACTTCACGCTGGTTGACCGTGGGCATGAGAGAGTGCAGCGGGATTATTTTGCTTCCTGCCCACACCCACACAGACATGATCCACGCACAGACATGTACATTCTCATCAGCATGCTTACACACATGTACATACATATGCACAGGCACATGCAAATGCTTGCTCTCACACACCCACATGAACACCCAATAGCTGAGTATTATCTACCTAATGTTATTGTGATTGTGTCAAGCACAGCAATGGAGTGTTGTATTCACAATGAAAACAGCTTATTCTGTGTGCTGATAAAACCAGCTTTTGTGGGCTTCATCATATCCAAATGTTATCTAACTATGTAACACAGAACACTTAACCTTTTAAGTATCAATCCACCTGTATCCATATGCCTGTTGTCACCAGTTGACAAGTGATTCACCCAAGACTGGCCGTACGTTTTACTGTCATAAACCATCATTTGTGTTTTGCTTTCATCTCATACTGAGTGTGAGTGAGGCCCGCAGTCGTATGGCTGAAGCGTTTGGCGGTAGAACGGATGGTTGCGCGTCTGAACAACTCCTAGGTTTTCAGCTTGAAAACACTTGCTATCCATTAGGAGTGACAGGATATCATAGGTCACTGAACCACAGGCTAAAGTTGCAGAAGGAGGAGGGCTGTGTTTCCTTGACACAGTGTATTCCTAATAGTTCACTGCCCCTGTGGCCATTAGATTATGGGACTTTAACCTTTTAACCTAACCAGTTGAGTGCAACAAATTGCAGTGATATAGGACAGTCAGTCCATTTAATGACTGTGGATAGGTTAGCAACCTAGATGGTACTGAATTATGATGGATCAAAAAAAATGTGGAGACTCTACAGGTGTCTGAAGCTGCTTCAAACAACATAGATGGTACTGAAATCATATGATGGATAAAAAAAAAATGTGTAGACTCTACAGGTGTCTGAAGCTGCTTCTAACAACATAGATGGTACTGAATTCATATGATGGATAAAAAAAATGTGTAGACTCTACAGGTGTCTGAAGCTGCTTCAAACAACATAGATGGTACTGAATTCATATGATGGATAAAAAAAAAATGTGTAGACTCTACAGGTGTCTGAAGCTGCTTCAATATGATGCATCAAAAAAAATGTGTAGACTCTACAGGTGTCTGAAGCTGCTTCGAACACTGTTTCACTTGACCAAGGCAAGCCAATGTCAAGGCAAGGATCCATTCTGAATTTTCTCCTTCAAGTGACCGCAGTGGTCAGTTATAAACATTAATACACAAACCAACGCATGCACATTAAACCACAGAACTACTAGACTTGTATACCAGACATGCCTACCCCAAAATCTTACTATCAGGAACAGATGTTATAAAAATCAGGAACAAATTGAAAATTTCAAAAATTTTCAGGAACACTCAACCTTCCTTTTGTGGACACAACCGCGCGTGTGTAGGTTCAGACACACACACATTCACACACACAAACACCATAACAATTCTGCAAAACCCCTCTCTTTCAGGCAGAAAAAACAACTTACCTTTATTTACACTATGTACATTGCATGTCATGCATGGTTTTCACTGTGCAGACTTCAGAGACCTGTAGTAGGCACTCTTCAGGTCTGCATAGTCCGAGTCTTGTATTGTCTTTGAAGTGCCTCTCCTGGCCTGGCCTTGGCAACCAGTAGTGCTTCAAGAGTGTCATGTCCAAGCCTGTGAAAGGCAGATTCAGTTCAGCAACAAGGTCGACGAGCATAACTTCGGCACGAATCACTTCATCTGTCGATTCTGCTTTGCTGGTCGACGAACTGGTGAAAAATCCAGAAATCTTGCGAGTGTGACCACAAGATATCTCAAAGTCCTTGTGTTTTTTTGGATTCGACATGTCGACGACAGTCATCTTGGCCGCCATGTGTGATGGAGAACTCGCACTGGCAAACCGTGCACCAGCAGAAGTTTTCCCCTTTTCCGTCCTTCTTGTAAACATGACCACCTCTCACTGTATTGTTTACGAAAGGTTTGCCGACGGCGATCTTGTTTTTTTCGCGGCTGCCGCTGGGGTCCATTTTGAGGTTCATCATCATCTGTCTCGCACACTCGCTTCGCAGTCTTCATGCTAGCCATGTTTGATAGTCGAGCGCGCTTTGTCTGAATCTCGGCTCCGTTCGGTATGTTTCGTCGACGGATATGGCAGTGTGAGCATGCGCACTGCGCTTCAATTCAAGCGTCCTAACCGTCATCCGGTTTGTCCCTCTGTGAAAAATTGTCCACTCGTTTGATTTCGGTTTTTTTTTTTGTTTTTTTTTTCCGGAACACGCGATCCCTGACCGTAACGTCCGGAACAAACCTCGATTTTTATGTTTTTCCGTAACAAATACGGCTATTCCGGTACGGTAGGCATGTCTGGTATACAAAACGTTAGTACAATTTCGACAGCCAGGGTTTGTTTAGGTGGGTTTTTTTTCAAACAGTGCCCTAATGCCTAAAAAATTAGTCTAAACAAATATTTGTTTTCACTTTTGTCTCATATATTTGGTATTTAAAGAGTAAGAAGAAAAAAAATTACCGCTGATGTCAAAACTGTGCATTAGAATACGTGCACTGAGAAGGCTGCTCTGTTATTTCAATAAACACTTTAGAAAATCTGATTATACAGGATAAAATAAAGCTGATGTCAGAAGTCTGGAAAACAGTCGACTACACCACAGAGCTGAACACACATTACATCCATCAAAACGTATTCACACACACAAAACCAGGCAATTCATATATATTATGCAGAAGTCGATGTGTAAGTTAAATGTAAAGCAATAAATCAGTCTAAACAACACAGACTACAAATCCTTCTTTCATTTGTTCATACTTCTACATAGGTCCTTTAACATCTTCATAATGACCTCCAGAAATCCAGAAAAATGGGTTCTGAAAGAGAGGTTATGCAGTACAAACAAACAAAAATTGCCAGGAAACAAATGTTACTCTTTAAAGGCAGGACGAAACTGGAAGTTCTTCATGTGTGCAGTCATCAATCTTAGTGACTATAGAAACAAAGAAGGTAAAAAAAAAAGACCAAGGTAGTTTGAAACAGGTTGCATGCTACAGACGGGCAGCAGTACAGTCAGTACCTGAGAACATAGCGGAGGCCTGAAGCAGCTTGTGCAGGTTGCTGATCTCCTCCCAGCCCGGCACAAACACCAGATTGCTCCATCCTGCCAACAACAACACACAACATACATACACGCACTATCCTGGATC
>CM031611.1:4514199-4528533 GCA_018398815.1 Conus ventricosus
GTGAAAATCTTTTTGGGGGTGATGGGGCCCGACCGGGGGGTTCCACCCCAACCCCCAATCTGTGCAAGGGCGAAATCACTGCCCCCATCACCCCACATCCAAGGGGCATTTTTCCAGGGGGGATCAACACTGTGGGGAAAAGGGCCAGGCCTCAGCAGACGGGGTCGGTTAATCCACCTACTCAGAAAGGGTTCCCCATGCTTCACTACGGGCCTCCTCCATTTTTTTCCCCCTTGGTAAACACCCCCCTTAAGGACATGGCGTCACATCCACGCCAATCTTCGCCTCTCCTCCGTCAAAGGGGATCATTTCCCTAGAAAACACCCTTCCCCCTCGCCAGATCTGGGCCCCAAAAGAAAGCCATGTACCGAGACAGACTAAAATCCCAGTTCAATCCTGAAACGTCCTTGCCTCCAACATCTGTCCCCTAGGACCAAAGACCCAACCCCCAACTACACGGGCCCCACCAACACAGAGCAAGGGGGGACCGTCTTGCAACACAAGACCCCCCCATGACCACTTACAGTCCACCAGTTATAACTAGAAAGTATTTCCCACGAACCTCCCCAAAATCCCAACTCTCGCAGTGTGTATAGTAACTAGGGGGCTCAACGCCCACAAAGCAACCCTTCTACAGTCCCCCACCCACAGGGATTCCTTTTCTCCCCAGTGAATAAAATGACAAACAAAATGTAAAGAGTACAGAAACGGACCGCCCCCTCCACCCACAAGCACATAAACCCCCTGCCGCCCAAAACCCCACAACAGCAGCAACCAACACCCCTTTCTTTAAACCTTTTCATAACCTCACAACACTTTTTTTCTACAATTTCCACACGCACAACCCCACCCCTAATACCCCATACAATCCAACTCCAAACAATCCCACCTTACACTTCACAATACACACTCCTCCCCACCCAACACATTACACTTCCAACCCCCCCCATCACACACATCCCACAGCATTAGTACAAAACCCCTACCCCTACATCCATTGCTGTTCAGTTGCTGACACATGACTGCTCAGTTTCCCGTCACGCAACACCAACCCTCCTCTCCCCATGTCCTATTAATTTAATTTAATTTGTCACTTATGCACCCCATATTCGTATATTATGCTTTATCACCGTCTCTCATATTTTTTTAATCCCTTCATGTCACATGGGATGTGTGCGAAAAGGCAATTTCATCATCCATTTTGCTATTATGTGGCGCATATCTAATGGGTTGACGTGAAAAATTTTTCTTCTTCGTCGACCCCACTTTTGAGGGGTACACCCATTCTGCCTCGAAAAACGCTGCCGTCCTCTCCCAGGGCTGCCTGGCCCCCCATGCAGCTTCCCCTTCGGGGCCTTTTTCCCTCGGGCCAGGGTTTCGTTCTCGGGGCGTCATGCAGAGGCAGTGCTGCAGGAGATGTTTCTTTGCATAGCAGCTGTAGGGCATGGGCACATCTCTGACTGTCCGATCTTCATCTTTTTTATACAGGTGAGCTTTTAAAACCTTTTTGGACCCCCCCTGACCTAAAGATATAAAAGGGGTCAGCCCGCTCGGGCTTTTTGGGTACTGTCATTTTTGTTGTATGCCGGATGCCGGGGAACCCTTTTTTTCCCTTTTGGAAAATGTTTCCTGACGAGGGTTTTTTTCGTCCTTGTAGGACAGGGAAGTTTTTTTTGGGGGGCCCCAGTTTTTTCCGCCCCCCCCTTGGCCAAGCATCGGCAATTTTTCGTTCCCTTACCCCCAGTGGGGCGGGAAATCCACGTGGGGGAAAAATTGCGTTTCTTTCTAGTTTTCCGGGGGGCCAACATTTGTCCAGTTCTTTTTTTTGGGTTTTTGGCAGAGCCTGAAAAAAAAAGAACAGAGGGGGCGTCTGTGAAAAAGACGATTTTTTCCAGGGGTCCTTTTGGGGTTTTCCTGGTGAGCCTCCTGCTGCTTTTTTCAAGCATCTGCTTCGCCCTGAAGTTTTTTTAAAATTTTCCCCCCGTGGGCAAGGGCGCATCGTTTTTTTAAACCATCCGTGTACTGATATAAACCCCCCCCCGCCTCCGTCTCGGGTTTCCCTTCAGGGGCAGACCCATCAGTGAAAGCTGTTCCATTGATCAACGGTATTTTGCTTGGATATAGCTATTCCCGGGGTCCCAAAGCTGGGTTCTCCCTGTGCCCCCTTGTTGCATCTCCGGGAAAGTATTTTGGGGGATGGGGTAGGCTTTTTTTCTTCCAAGCGGGAAAAGGTATTGTTTTTTGGGAAATGGGTTTCCGGTGCTCCAGAAATTTTCGGGGTTCCCTTTCTCTCACGTATTCTTTTTCCGTGGATGAAGCGGCCCTTTCAGGCGCCCTTTTGGGGGTTTTTCCATTTTTTTTTTCATGGGGGGCTCTCCAGTTTTTTGTACTTGGCTCCCTGTGTAAAGCCCTTTGGATATCTCTTCGGTCCCCCATGCTGTGGGGCCTTTGTGACTTTTTTCCATTTTTTTGGGTCTGTGGGCCTAAAGGGCTCCGTCATGATCCTAAATTGCCGGGTTTTGGATCCTAGAAATCTTCCCCCGTGTGAGACTTGGAAACTTTGGGGGTTGCTGCCGGGCCATACTCCAGGACAGGCCCTCACCCCCGCCGCCCGGTAAAATTTCCTTCTAAACCTTTTTGGTCAGCACCCCAGGGTTCCACTGACTTTTTCATCATCAAACGCCCTTTTGCTCTGGCCTATTTTTTCTTATTTTGGTTTTTCCCAAATCGGCCGGCCCCGGGGCCCCAAAGGAAATTTGGGGGGTGCTTCGGGGTTTGGAGTTCAGGGAGTTGTTTTTTTTAAGGGTTTGGGCCCTTTTTGGTTCCAGGCTTGATGGGGAAAGATGGGGGGAATTTTCTTCCGCTCATTGATCTTGACCTCCCATTTGTTTGCCCAGGTTCAATTCCCGGGGCCCAAATTTTCAGTCTGAAATTTGGGGCGTAGAAAGATCCCCCCTCTTCGCTGAAACCAATGCAAGACCCATCAGCATAGTTTGGAAACCCTTGCCCGTTTTTGGCATTGGATGATGTTTTTTTATGAAACAAGGAAGAGCGTGGGAAAAAAACCCCACCCTGGGGACTCCTTGTTCAGGCCCTTTTTTTCTGCTGTTGTTGCCCTTCCGTTTTTCTTGCTTTTCTTTTGGGTTCCCAAAAAGGTAAAACCAATCTGAACATTCGCCCATGGACTCCGCACGCCCCCATTTTCAGTTTCGGGCCCATTTTTCCCAGACTTTTCAAAAGTTTTCCCTCCAGCCCAATCCAGACGTTAGAGGGGTGCTTTTTTCCTGAATCCGTCTTCGAGGGTTTGGGGGCAAGGTAATTACCGGGTCTTCATGGAGGGGTTTTGCTTCTAAAGGGGCGCCTGCTCGGACTGAGTGGTTTTTTTCCCTCCAGGTGCCACTTTAGTTTTGGTGTTGTTTCATGTTCCACCCAGTTTAAAACGCAACCGGGAAGCAAATTTGGGCCTGTAGCTTTTCATTTTTGGAAACTTCTCCTTCCTTTTTTGGACGGGTTTGGCTTCCTTCCATATCTGGGGCACAATTCCTGACTTCCCCCTTTCTTATACAGCGAAAAGCTTTCTTGGGGCCTTTGGGCCGAAGGAGGACTTTTCTTTGGTGATCTGATCCACCCCGGGGGCCCTTCGGGGGTTTTGAGATAGCTTCTTTTATTCTCTCGGGGTAAAAGGGCTGTTTTCTCGGGTTCACCTTAAAGGCCATAAAAGTGTCTAGTGTTTCTGGGACTTTTTTTGGTCCTGACTCCCGTAACTTCGGGTCGCATTCTGCATTCTTTTCATGAGTTTCGTCTGCAGCTTGCTTTTCCTCTTCATCGGGCCATCTTTCAAAAGTATTAGCTTCGCTGTCCCGTCTTTTTAGGGTTTGGAAAATCCCAAAATTTCTGGCCTTCTTTTCCGGTTTAGCTCCTCTTTTTTTTCCCACCCACTTCTTTGCTTCTTGTTAAGCGTTCTTCGGCAGGTTTAAAGCTTCTTAAAGCGATGTTATTTTCTTTTTATGGGATCTCCCAACCTTTTTCCCGGATTTTGGCATCATTTTCCTGTTTTTGGAACTCTTCCGCCCAAATGGTGGGGTATTTTTTCTGGGGGCTCCCGGGGTATTGATTCCCTCAGCTTTCAAATGTTTGGTTCAGAGCCCTTTTTCCTTTTTTTCAGGTGCACCCCTTGTCCCCTGATCCCACAGCAAGCGGTCTGTGAGGGGGGCCAATTTCTCCCAGTTTGTTTCTTTAAAATTCCTCGGGGAAAAAGCCTTTGCTTGATGTTTTGGTTAATGGTGGGGGGAGTTTTTTTATTTGGTTTGTGGTCGCTTCCCCCCATTGTTCTAGTACCATTCGGGGGAATTTTGGGCTGACTTAAATTGTCCCAAAGGCAAGGTCCTTTTGGGATTTTACCATTTCTGAGAAAAATTTCCGTACCCCGGGTCATTCAGGAAAAGAAGGTTTTTCTCAACCCTGCCAATCCTCCCCTCCTTCCTCGTCGGTCAAATTCGGGGTACCCCCCATGCTTCGGAGGGGACTTTTTGAAGTCACCAACGATCAGACATAGCCTCTAGATAATCTTTGGGGCCAGGGACAATTCTTTGTCTTGGGGGCATAGAAAATTGAAAATTTTTCACTGCGTTTCGACCTTATTTTTACCCCAGGGATCTGGGCCCGGCCCTTGGGTGTTTAGGGCCTTCTCCGCCATACATTTTTTTACGGGGAGGGCCACTCCACCTTTTCCCTCTTCCCCCCTCCCTGCCCGGGTTATAACTTGATACCTGGGACACTGAATCTCGTTTTCCTTAATAATTTCCTAAAAACCCACATGTGGTTTTCCCCCCTCCTTCTATCTCGGGCTAGTGGGTTTCTTTTTGTAACCCCCTTCGGCTTTTTCCGGGCAATTTTAAAAGGGTTTTGGGCTCCGGGTTTTTTCCTTTTGGGCCATAGCTTTTTCCCTCGATCCACACCCCCGGGTGGGCCCAGCGGGGAGGGACCCCCGGGTACTAGGGGGGACCCCGTTGGGGGCGGGGGGCCCGGCACTCTCCCTCCCCGGCGGGAATTTTGGGAGGCGAGAAAACCATCTCGAAATTTTGGGGCGCTGTCCACATGGGGTGTAAAAGCGTGAGCATTTTGTTAGGCACGCTTTTGGCCCCATCCCCCGGGGTTTGGAAAGGGAAAATTATTGGGGGGCCCCTCCCCCAAAAGGGAATCCTCGTTTTTTAGCCTGGGGCCGCAACTCCCCATTTTACAGGGAAACCTCGTGGGGGAGTGATAATGGATAAAGCACAAGGGTTTTTTGGGAGGGGAAGTGAAACTAGCCCGGGGCCCTTCTACCACAATGGATGCCTCACTTTGCCCCCACCCCTCCGCCCCCCGCCCGGGAAACCCCCCCCGGCAACAATGCGCCCCCCACGCCTTTCCGAGCCCGCCCCCTTTCCCACAGGAAAGCAGACAACAGATAACACGACACACACAGCACACCCGCACAGGGCCCCAAAGGCGCAAAGACACAAAATCCTAGGCCTTGGGGTGAAAAAAGGGGGGACCCCTGGGGGGTGCACCACCCCCCGCACACCTTCGTTCCCATCCGCGGAGATTTTAACCTCCTCCCCGCACCCCAAAAGGGTCCCCAAAGGGAAAACCCCTTGGCCCGTGCATAATGTTTATATCCATTTCTTTCCCACGGGGGGTTTAATGTAGAAAATAGCTTTTAAATTTTTTCATAATCCATGGCTATTATGCATGCGCATATCTAATTGTTTTGAGTGCAAAACAAATATTTTCACTGCGGGGGGTGGGGCGCACACACGTGGGGGTGTTTGTGAGTGGCGTACGTGCGTATGGGGTTTTGTGATCTGTGTGTGGGGCGCCGCGGGGCCACGCCCGGTGTTTTGAAATGTGTAAATTCAATGGATTTTGTTTTTTTTGTTCTTTTTCCTTGCTGACCTGCTGCATTCTGTCGGGTCCCCTTCCCAGATTTTATTGCACAAACTTGTTTTTTTTAAACTAAAAGAAGTTTTTTCAGGGTGTTGTTGAAAAAAAAAAAAACTGGGGCGCCCGACATCGAAGTGCTGCCACCGGGTTTTTAAAAAAAACAGAGCAAAATTTTCGGCCCTTTGGGGGATTTTTTGTAGCAAAAAAAAAAAACTGGTGCCCCGTCTTCAAAAAAAGACCCCCAACCCCCTCATTTTTAAAAAAGACGAACAAAATGTGCTGACACGGGAAAGTGTAAACGCGTGCCGTATTGACAGACACACGGTCTCATCATAGACCATACCATTTTTTTTTTCCCCTTTGAACATTTTTTTCCCTTTTTTTGTATATTTTATTACAATTGTTTGTAATTTTAAAAACTTTTTTGTTTCTCTTTTTCCTTTATCTTTTTTCCCTTTGGGGAAATTTGGTTCTGTTGGGGTGTGACTAAAACAGCACATTTGTGTTTTTTTTAAATAAAACAAAGAAAAAAAAAATCCTTATAGAAAAAGACTGAACAAAGCCTCTGCAGCGGGAGACTTCTGCAATAACAAACTTTTTAACGCGACGGGGCAATTTTGTGCATTCCCAAACCGTACAAGTGGACTATACTGACTTTTTTATTTCCCAGGCGAGTTTTTTTTTCCCCCCAGGGGGTTTCTTTTTTGGTTTTTGGGTTCTTTGCTTTGCCCTTAAGTTTCTTTTTCACTTTTTTCCTTTATCTCTTTTCTGCCCCCTTTAATCAAATTTTTGCTTAGATGTACTTCCTTTGTGTTTCTTTTTTTTTTCAAAAAAGGGTTTTTTCTACAAGTATCCCTTCTGACCGGGGAGTTTAAACGGGCATTTTCTTGAAGATTTTATTGTTTTCTCATTCGCTTCTAGTTTCCTAAAGTTTTTTACGGTGTTTTAAACCAGCCCCATTTTCCCTCTCTTTATGTGCTTTTTATCCCTGTTCCCTTTACCCTTTCAAATCTTAACGACAGTTAACTCAAAATCGCGCTCCCCATAATCATCACATCATACACAACTTGAATTGGGCCTTTGGACTGAACCCTTTTATTGCCCCGGGTTTTGGATTTTGTGTGTTTTTTGGGAATTTTTTAAATTTCTGATTTTTATATTTTTAATTGTTTTTTGTAACAGTAATCTATTTTGGGTTTTTTTGCTCAAGGGCTTTGCTCTAAAATTAATACAAGGACCCTTGTAATGTAATTTAAAAATGATTTCGGGTTACGCTTTCACCTAAATGTTTAACATCCGCCAAATAAGTTTATGATGTCTGTTTTTCTTAAAACGAATCCCCTTCTAAATTTATCTGCCTTTAACAAGTGAAAAATCGCCTTGAAATCCCGTTTTTAAATGATACAGCTTTATCCTAACTAAAAATAACTTTGTCCCACGCATGCACATCACTCTTTGGGGAAACAGGATTTTGGGAAAATAATTCATCCAAAACCGCTCACTGTACAAAAAGGGGGCGTGACCCTTTAGCCTGAAATGTTTTAAATTTTGTGGCGCAGGTCAAACCCTCCAACTCAGCCCCCTTCTAGTGGATATGTGTACAGGGAAACCCGCCTGCCACTTTTCCTTTTGGGAAAACAACTTTTTATACAAGGGTGGATGAAGTATATAAGAGCTATCCAAAAGCAAATTCCCTTTTTGGTAAAAATTAAAAATTTATCTGTTAAAAACGGGAGCCTCCTGGGATGCGAAAACCCCCACACTCTTTGGGTTTTCATCCTTATTTATAAACCAACTAGAAAACGCAAAGACATCTTCTTTCATTGCTGATCATATCTACACGAACAACAAAGCCCGGGATCCAAATAACAGTGGGAACAAAAGCATCAAACGACCACTGTTTTCATTTTTGTACTTGGGCTTTAAACTTTCCCAAAACAACGAAAAGGGCCACCCCAAACCCTTCAATACGCTGCTTCAAAAATTTCATAAGGAAAAATTTTTTTTTTTGACTTTAAACTTTGCTCCTTTCTACAGTGTCCCCCCCCCCCCAAAAAAACCAGACCAAATGAAACGGATAAAAAACCCGGTATAATATCTTTCCCCCTCAATTTGTTGATAAACAGGCCCCCCTTAAAGAAAAGGGAAAACACGAGAAATTTCCCCGCGGCTGCAAAAGACATTTATAAAGAAAAAGGCACTAAGGGGGCACTTTAAAAAAGCAAAAAAAAGTAGATGAAAATAAAAAGCGAAACAGAGTATCAGATTAGTTAGAAAAAAAATCCCGAAAATTTTTTGGAACTGATAAACCAAACAGGGATACAGCATCAAATTTTGGGGTGCTGTTTAAAGAAATAACTGACAAGTCGAAAAAAAGAAATCAATAATACTTCGACTATGTTTTGGGCCGCCCAACACTTTTAAAAAATCATTTCCCTTTAGGGAACTGAAAACTTTCAAACAGCTCCATGTTTACATTCTTAATCATAGGAAAACTCCACTTTTTCTCCAATCGTTTTTCTAAGAACGATTAAAAACCAGAGATTTATTTTGCATCCCCTTTCTTTCCCCATTTTAAAGAATTGGTTCCCTTTAAATTTTAAAACTTAAAAATAAAAAAGCAATGGGACCCGATAATTTAAAAGCTTCTTTAAAATCAAGCCCCTCACCTTCTTTTTTGAAAACCCTTAAATATTTTATAATTTGTGTATTGGGTCCAATGGGGGTTCCCCTGTGGCTAAAGGCAAAAAAAGTCATTCCCTTACCCAAAACAAGAGATCTCCCTGATTTAAACAATTTTAGACCAATATCTTTTTTAACCCGGGTTTATCGAAACCTCTTGAAAGCATGTTCACAAACACCTAAATAAACAAAGGAACATCAAAAAACTGTTCCCCCCATTTCATCAGGCTTTTGTCGAAAAACAAAGCATGCCACACGGCCCCTTTAAACGCCAAAACGCCTCGGGGATAATGGGACACCCCCAAAAAAAGAAAACTCAAATGGAACTGTTTTTCCCCGATTTTAAGAAAGCCTTTTATTTTTTCAGAAACCCCAACATATTATTTAAAAAAAAACGCAAATTTTTAAAAACCGGCAGTATCCCTTCTTTTAGCAAATCCCTTTAAAACAGGACCCGCGTGTTTTTCTTAAACGGGACTTATTCCCCGAAGGAAAAGTGACTTGGCGTTTTCCCCAGGCTCTGTCCTTGGGCCTCGGCTCTTCTGTATTTTTAAAAAATGACCTACCGATCAAAATTTCTCAAAAATGATGTCAACTGTGCTGTTTGCTGACCCAAAAGTTCTCTTCACTGTAATGATACAAAAATCATGTCTTTTACAAATAAAAATCACAAAAAAGTATAACGATGTCTTTTGAAAAGGGTGCAACCAAAAACCCAATGGTCCTTAATCCCCCACAAAACAAAATGTAGGGGCCTAGCCAAACGAACAGAAACATCAAAGAAAAGCATCTTTTTTGGGCCCAAAAATGAGTGAAAACCCTTAAACGAGCAGGTTTTCCGAACACCGGTCCTTTGGCCCTGATTAATTTATGATAATTTTTAAAAGGGGAATCCATATAAATCAAAGTTTTTCCCAAAAATTGGCCGCAATTTGGTTTTTTCTTTAAAAAAACCCCTTTTTTATGTTTTAACCACACATCCCGGAAAAAATTTTTTGAAGCCCATTGCCTTTTTCCCCATTTAACATTTCTCCACTGTCCTTTAGGGGGTGCCGGGAAAAAACACATAAAAAAGTCAAATCTATGCATAGACGGGAATTAAGCTGATTCCCCCGGGCAAGTTTCTATCAACCACGGGGAAATTTTGCAAAACTAATGATGCTACCACTGCAGAGCCAACTGACCCATAATAAGGGAGTACTAATGTTTAAAGTCCATGTAAACAAGGCGCCAACATATCTTTCTGAGTTTATCCAAAAGGCAACAACGCCATTTTGATTCAAATAATTACATTTTTTCCACGGGGTCCGCATTTAATTTTTTTTCAAATCTAGTTTTTCATTTTTTGGGCCCTCTGTTGGAACCCCTCTTCCCCCGTCGCCAAAAAATGTCAATCATGCGTCCTCAAATCGCCCAAAACATAAACATTTACTTTTAACAATAAATCAACCTTTTTACCATATTCCCAACGCCCCAAAGTTTTTTGCTTTCCTCTATAATTTGCCCGTGAAAAAGTGTATGTATTATGGGGGTGGGGTGTGGGGTACCCGGGGGTGCGTGTATGTGTGGGCGTGTGCGTGCAGTGAGCGGGACGCGTAAAGTCTCTGATTATGTTTGGAAGGGGGGGAAGGAATTTTTTTTTTTTAAACATTATTATTCTTTTTACTATTGTTTTTTGTTATTAAATTTTAATGTTCTATAAATTTTTCCCTTGTTTTTTACCCTTATTAATTTGGCCGTCCTTTTTTAGTTTAAAAGTTGTAGAATAAACCCAAGGGCAATTTAAAATAGGCACTGCCCAAAATCTCTATCCCCTTTAGTAATAAAGTTTTTTGGGTCTTGAGTCCTCTCTCCTCTCTCTCTCTCTCTCTCTCTCTCTCTTTTTCTCTCCTCTCTCTCTCTCCTTTCCGAATTTTTTTTTCGTTCCGTCCGTTTGACTACCCACAAAATTTATCTTTTTTGAAAAAGTTTTTTCTTTTTCATTTTAGAATTACATTACAGTGTTCTATGGGTTTAATTTCATAAATGGGGAATTGGGTTTAAATAAAAGTTTTTATGACAAAGGGTAGATTGTAAGACAAGGTCTTGGCCTAAAATCTTCACCTTGCGTATTTAAGGGTCTGTCAATCAATATAAAATCCCCTCAATATTGTTTTTAACTTTTTATGGCTGCGTTTTTTAACAATAATTTAAATTAAGATATTTTGGGATCGCTGTCCAGAAGATTTTAAAGAATGTATTTTTGGGGCAATCACATTTAAACTGAAAAGGGAAATGCAAATATTTTTTTGTGCATTTTATCACTAAGTGAGTTTTTTTTTCTTTTTTTTTTGTTAAATGAATATTTCTGGGTTTATTTGATTTTCATAATCAGAATTTTTTTGTTTAAAACGTTTTTTTCTTTGTATTAAGAAATCTTTTTTTTAACAATTAATGTTTTTTAGACCACTCCCAAAATTTTTGGCTCAATTAAATCACCCCCTTTAAACTTCGCATTTTTCAAGATTCAGGGTACTGTACTTTTTATTACATAATCTATTTTCCCTTTTTATTCTTTCAATAGTCCCAGTAGCTCTTGTTGGGAAACCCTATAAAAGCCACACAAATTTTCTTTTTAGGTAAGGTGTAATACAAAATTTTTCAAATTGAAAATGCTTTGTAAAGTTTTTAAAAAATACGTTTTTTTTGAGATAGGAGAATCTCTATTTTCAAGTCCGGGCATCTGATTTTTATTTATAAAAAAACTACTTTAGAAAATGATGTCAATGGTAAAGACTACAAAAATCACCCAAAGTTTCCCTTGGGATTTTTACAGGGGTCGATTTTTTGGTTTTGTGGGTTTTGTGTGTGTGTGTTGTGTGGTGTGTGGGTTGTTTGTGGTGGGGTGTGATCCAATTTTATATGGGTATTCCTTTACATTATCTTTTTTTCTAGTATAAAACTTTTTTATTTTCCCCAAAAAATTTGAGATTTAAAAGAAATTTACCATTTCCCGCCGGTTTTTTAAAAAAGTCCCGTATGCATTTTTTATGGGAACCCGAGCATTCCTGCACAGCTTTGGGTTTATTACCCAAAAATTCTGCATCCCCTTTTTACGCAGCCTTTTGGAAAAATTTTCTAAAAACGGTTAAAAAAAACAACAACAAAAAAAACAAAAAAAAAAAACAACAAAAAAATAATGCAGACACTGAAAAAACTTAATATCACTATTTTTTTCAACCAACCCGGGGGAAAAAACAAAAAAACACACACGTGCACGCAGGCACGCACAACAAAACAAAAAATAATACAAAAAACAACAAGAAAAAAATTCGGGGGCCCCCTTTTAAAAACCCGTGATTTTCCCTAGCGGCCATTTTTTTGGGAGGAATCTTTTTTGTGACCTTGTTTTCAAAGGGTTTTTTTAAAAATCAAGGCAGACAACGTCCACTGCGCTCTCCTCTTCATTCGTTTTTGTTCGTTTAAGGGCCCGATTGCTCTCCCCAAAAACTGCATTTAAAGCCTTTTAAATTCCCCCCAAAATCGGGCTGACCCTCCCAAGCAAGTTATTTTCAGTCCCGGGGTGCCAAAAACGGGATTTTTTTTTTTTACACAATTTCCCAAATTTCATAACACACAAAATTTCTTTCACTGGTCTTAATCTCCAGGAAACATTTCAGAACCTTTTTTTTTTTTTCCAAATTTAAAAGGCGTCATCTCGGGTTTTTCCATCCCTGTGGAATACAACAAACCCAAAAAAAAGGGGGTTTTGAAATACTGAAAAAAAAAGACGAATTTTTTTGCCGTTCCTTTTAATCCCTGGAGGAATTGCACAGGCCCCCCCGACTTGGAGGACGGGGACTAGCACCTTTCTGTGGGGTGCAACAGAGTCTTTTTGACTCACAAAGTGATGTGCCCCCTAGCCTTTGGAAAATTCCCCAACATCTGGGCCCGTTTTTTTGGCCGTCCCTTTTTTTTATAACCCACTGGGGTACACATAAACTGGAGAACATAGTCACAGCAGTGGGAATTTTGGGGTTTCATACAACATGGTTTTTCACCCTCGCCAACCCGCCTGCAACTCTATCGAACACAAAAATGCTAATGCTCAATTTTCACAAGCATGAACATTTTTCAGGCATGAACACAAACCCCGCGCCGCGCGCGCGCGCACGCACGCAAAGCCCCCACGCAAAGCACGCACCACGCCCCCACGCACGCACACATACACCACACACACACACACGCACGCGCGGGCACGCACACATACACAAACACACACACACACACACCCACACACACACACACACACCACACACACACACACACACATTCGCACCTGCCCATACACACACACACACACTCTCACTCACACACATATACAGCGCGCATGCACACACACACACACACACACACACACACACACACACACACACACACACACACACACACACACACACACATCCACGCACTTGTGCATCATATACAAACACACAGACATTAACGCTCATTAACAGATAATGAACTCTCTGTCTCTCGCCTCTGTCTCTGTCTGTCTGTCACACACACACACACACACACACACACACACACACACACACACACACACACACACACACACACACGCACGCACGCACACACACACACACACGCACGCACGCACGCCACACACACACACACACACACACACACACACACACACACACACAAGGGAAAATTCTTTAAGAAGCTCGTAAAATATAAAACGGGACACAATCTCCACCAGGAACGACTTTGAAGAGTCTGATATTTAGACTCAGACTTGATGCATACAAAACAAAATATTGTAAAAATGTCACTTGCATTTGTGGCCAAAATATTACACTATTCCATGTCATCTTCCTTTGCAGAAATACTAAAAAATATTTACCAACTTGGTTATTAAGTTTGAACCCATCAATCGCGAATTTTTGGGACATTTTTGGGAACGAAGCGAAGGCTGTAGAAGTTGTTAGGGCTATTGTTAAGAGTCCAGTTGGACATTTACTTTGATTCTCGAGTTATTTGTTGATTTTTTTTTTTTTTATTATTCAATGGTTAAAAATGTTTTGTTTCTTAAAAATGTTCAGATATGAATCCAGGCTAAGCAGTTTACCGTTATGCTGGTAGATTAGAATGGGTTAAAGTGATAGTCACTTATTGGTATCTCATTAATTAAATAGACTATGCATGCAAAGTTTAGTATACTACACTACCTCCACACTCCATACACTTTTAATGACATTTTTAAAACAACACACACATGTATGCCCCCTCCCCCCCCCACCCCCCCCCCCCCCACACACACACACACACACACACACCGACATACACACACCGCCCCTTTTACATGTGTTTTTCGTTTTGTCTTTGTTTGTTTGTATGCCTGTTTCGTTTGTCTCTTGTTTTTGTCTAAGATCACTGTAAAGTGGATAGACATTAAATTAAAGAACGAACACACACACACACGCATATATGCACGCACACGTGCACATGGACACACACGCGCGTCATCTGCCTTACAGTTGTATGAACGTGACATGAGGAACTGCTGTTCATTAAAGCCTGAGAAATAACACACCCTCCCCTTTTAGAACTTGTCGTGCTCATAACGGTATCGTGATGCCATGACAAATTTCAGTGTACTGGAATGAGATCGTATCCGAATGATACAAACAATGATAAGACAAGGATAACGTATTGGAACACACACACACGACACGCACGCAC